>JARACY010000415.1:0-96932 GCA_029255725.1 Scrobipalpa atriplicella
AATGCAAACAAGACTTGACAATACAACGCCATGGATGGTGTAGAGAATGGACACTATGTTGACCTTTAGGGTACCTTTTTAATAAACTCACACAATAAAATGTCATTCTTTTGTTGCCATAGTAGCTCGCAGGAGTTCACACGTGATGCGTCGGTATAACTCCCTGTGTATACCAGTATACCTTACTTACATAGAAGTATCTTTGCAACCAACGTAAAGCCATGGATAATTATAGGTACATACATATTTTACAATACTTACACTGTAACTCTAGTAGATGTAGGCTCGTATTTATAAAGCGATCTCAAGATTGAGAGCAATATTGAGTGCGGATTTGACAGGTAATTTTGTACTGGAATGACATTTCTGATACGAACTCAAACTCACTGTCACTCTTGAGCGCTGATTATAAATACGGGCCGTAGACACCGCTAATGAAAGATGTGGCATTGAACTCTCAATGAAAGGGGTGTCATACGTGTACAGGAATTCACTTATCGTCAGAAATAGATTTATGTATTTTACAGTTCACTCAACGAACGAAGCAAAACCACCCAGCCCTGCTCCTCTCATAATATGATAGATCTAAATATAGCTGTAAAATCACCCCGTTCCCCTCATGAATAGCATTATCACGGGACTTCCACTTCCACCCCGGGCTCAAGAGCACGCCACCTTCCAGTGAAGGTGAGTGCACCCTTCAAACCTCACTTCAGGCTGACTAATGAGTATGGCAAATCTTATTCAGATACGCTCGATTTATTTTCGCTACGACTTTATATCCGAACGGAAGTGATGAAAATTTTGTAAGCAACTACCTACTGTAATATTGTGATCTATAAAGAAAGAAAAAAAAGATAGATTCAAAAGAAAGATAGATTCATTCATTCGTAAGTTGGTGACTATCTCATGATGAAACAGGGAATTAGGATGAAAATATGAATATAGGCTGTAATAAAACATAGGCTAGTTTAAAAAAAAATATCCTTCTAATTTTACCGTAGATAAAACACTGGGTATTCAAGCTGAAAAGCTAAGGAATTTTATTATTTTATTATTATGACAAAAATATTTCATTCACATAATTTCATCATAAATTATTTTAATAACGCAAAGCTTTCAAAATAAAATGCGAGTAATTTCTAAAGCCTCTTGAATAAGGACTCTGGAAATAGAGCTCGCTTTTACTGGAAAATCCGAGTATAAATCCTATAGTAAGCGGATGGAATGACGCGCTTGCAATATCTGCATAACGAACTACAACACGGTAACTGGAATACGTCACAGGGATCAAAATATATACCATGTATCAATACCTCGGTATACAGTCACAGAAAATTAGGGCACCCACTATGTACTTTCAAGGAAGCAACTCAATTTCAAAAACTTTTCTTGCGAGACCCATGCCGAAATATTTTAAAAAAATTGTACATCCCATAAAAACTTATCTATAGGTATCTAGGTACTGGAACACGGTGTTTGTCCTAACACCCTGTATACAACCTATAGATCGTATACAGGTATATGCGAAGTACCTATTGGGCGCTTTTCCACTAGACGGCACGTCAACGGCAACGGCGACGGCACGGTACCGTCGACGATATCGTAGGTGAGATAATGTATGAAAATCAATGAAATTATATGACACGCTTTTCCACTTGCCGGCACGGCACCGTCACGGCATGTCATCGATTCCCGTAGATATTGTCACGTGATCGTCGCCGTGCCGTCGCCGTTGCCGTTGACGTGACGTCTAGTGGAAAAGCGCCCATTAATAGAAAATAGAACGTTGTTCTACCTGGCATAGTTAAAATAGAACAAACACGGGGAATAAAAAATGCATGACTAAAAATATAAGTACTGAACTTTGACCCAGATTTTAGTCTAGTTTGGCTAATTTAGGTATAACGGGGTGCCAACAATGGGGTGGAATAAAGTCCATTCGAGGATAACATGAAAAAGCCTGTATTTCCACTTTTTTTTTGTAACGAACTAGCGAGCGAACCATGTGGAGTACAGGAAAATGTACGTAAGTAGAACGAATGCGTTGGTAGTATTTATGAGGTAACATAGGTAAGTATCTCACTCACCTAACTGCATTTTGACTATTACTTACGCAGCAAAACATTTTTCCCAGAAGCTTGACAACTTATTTAGATTCTTACTTTATTTATTCGTTTTCACGTTCAGGTAAAAAAATGGTCAACAAAAATGTCGACTAGTTATTTGACCAGAAACTTATATAAAATAGAGAAAAGATGAGTTTAGTGGCACTGGAATCGAACTATCGCAATGAAAAAGTTGCAAGATAAAGGAACACGAATCGCAAAAACTTTCAAAGCCTGTGTCAAATGAGTGTCTTGAAAGAGGGCTAGTTAGTACAGTTATACGGAAGTCGCAGGTTGTGTGTCGATGGTGTCGTGGTGTGTTGGTGTAGGGGTAGCTCCGTAGGGTTGATGAAATTAAATACTACATTCTTCAATACACTATGTTGTTTATTGGTCGACGTACGAAGGTGAACAGGCCACACGCACGTGGCGCAAACGCATATAATACAACCAAAGTGCTGACAGAATTAGTTTACCTAAAATCCTAAAACTCCACTACACACTACATCATCCCCCTAAAAATATTTAAAAAATTAGACAATAATTTGGTTAATTTTTTAAAAAAGTATCAAAACAAAGACATTAGGATTTATAAAGTTTAGTCCTATTTTTATGAACTGTTACATGTTTACCATTTACATCGATTATGACATTCGGCGCTAAGTCTCTAATTACATTGTATGGACCTAAATACAGTGGATCGAGTTTACTACCTGTCTCATTTTTCAATAACAAAGAATCGCCGGGATTGTATACAATAGGGTTTATAGACTTATCATAATTTATTTTTCTTTCCTTTTTAGACATCAGCAAATTATTCCTAGCATCGTTTTGAGCACGCTGTAATCTGAACTTAAATTCTAGTGTATAATTATCATGATTGTACAGTGGTTCTACATTAGTACATAGGTTATTAGGTAGCCTACAGACTTGACCAAACACCAGTTCGAATGGTGTGTATTTGGTGCTCGTGTGTACAGTAGTGTTGTATGAGAAACACCAATACTGCACCCATGAACCCCAATTAGATGGATGATTTTCGGTCTGTATACGTAAATAAGCTCCTAACACCTTGTGTGAATTTTCTAAAGCTCCAATGCTCTGATGGTGGTAAGCTGTTGACATAATCTGATTAATGTTCAAAATGTTACACATCTCTGCCATTGTACTCGATATAAATTCTGTCCCTCTGTCAGTTGCAATTTCTCTAGGTATACCATACCTCAAAATAAAATTCTCAGCAAACGCTCTGGCAACTTCGGCAGTAGACTTACCTTTGAGAGGGTACGCTTCCACGTACTTTGTCAGCTCGCACTGTAACGTCAAAATATAACAGTTCCTGTCGTCATCTTTATCTAAAGGACCGACAATATCCAGAAAAACCTTCTCGAACGCCGTTGAAGCTGTTGTTGTTACCGTTAATGGTTCCTTGGTGATGGAAGTATATTTTTGTTTTTGACATTTGTCGCATTTCTCTACATATTCTTTAACATCTTTTTCCATTGATGGCCAATAATAATAACGCTTTAAGTTGCTAACCATCCTTCGTATACCTACGTGACCACTAGTAGGCAAAATATGAAAATCATTCATAACTACTGTTTTCTCATCTTTACCATAAATTCTCTGTACGTCTTTTATTATACATATCCTTGGTCCTTCCCATTTTTTACACTTACTAACATATCTGGCTAGCCATTCACAAAACTCTTTGTTAGATTTATTTTTAATTATCACAATTTCCTTCATATTATTTTGTTTACTAAAATCCGTCAGTTCCTTCAACAAACTGTCTCGCGTTTTTGCTGATAAGGAAGATCGACCGACTAGCAACGTTCTACTCTTCTCAACATAAACTATTCTTCTTTTATTCGACATTTTAATTAAATTTCTCTTTTCCGTTAGTAATCTGCGCAGATTATAATCCGATAAAATAGATAGTTCTATATCATCATCAAGTTTTTTAAGTACTTCTACCACGTTAGGTTGATCAGGCCTGTCAGTGGTACAAGACTTCGAGTTATCGTTAGTCAAGTCCTTGTCAATATCTTTCATCCGTTTCACTTGCGCTCTAGTCATCACATTCACTACTTGTTCAGTCATACCCTTCAAATCATCTGACGTAATAATCACTCTCGACAACGCATCAGCCACTACATTCTCGCTTCCTCTAACATACTCAACGTCAAAGTTATATTCTTCAAGTCTCAGTCGAAATTTAGTTAAACGACTACTGGGATCTTTCATACTAAATAAATAAACTAAAGGTTTATGATCAGTCTTGATAATAAATTTCTTTCCGAATAAATAAGGCCTAAAATATTTGACTGACCAAACTATTGCCAAAAGCTCCTTCTCTATTGTTGCGTAATTAAGTTCACTTTTGTTTAAATTTCTACTCGCGTATGCAACTGGTCTACCATTTGAGTTGCATAGTACACTACCTATAGCGAAACCTGAGCTGTCTGTCTGTAATGTAAATTGATTTCTTTCAGTAAAATCTGGATAATCTAGGACTGGTGGGTTAGCCAAAGCATTTTTCAAAAAATCAAAAGATGTTTGGCATTCCGATGTCCATTCAAACTTAACTCCTTTTCGACTTAATTTATTTAATGGTAAAACAATATGGGCAAAATTTTGAATAAACTTTCGATAATAGTTCGCCATCGCAACAAAACGCTTGACGTCATCACTTGTCGTCGGAGTCGGGTATTTTTTTATAGCATGTACTTTCTCGGGGTCGGGTAAAATACCGTTTGATGAAATGACATGACCTAAATATAAGATTTGCTTTTTCAAAAATTCGCATTTGGATGGATTGAGTTTTAGATTGACTTTTCTTAACCTTTCAAATACTGTCATTAAGTTTGAGTTATGTTCTTGTAAATTTCTACCAAAAATAATCAAGTCGTCCAAATATACAAGGCATTTCTCATAGTTAAGACCTGACATAGCCACGGTCATTAACCTGCTAAATGCTGATGCACTAATTTTGAGTCCCATTGGTAACCTCGCCAGTTTAAATTGACCTTTATCAGTTGTGAAAGCGGTATATTCTCTACTTTCTTTAGCAAGTGGGCACTGATAGTAACTCTGAGATAAATCACAATGACTGAAATAAATGGCTCCGCTTAAAGACTCCAACACATCAGTAATATTAGGCAGTGGAAATTTATCATCCTGTATCTTTTCATTCAGTCGCCTGTAGTCTATGACAACGCGCCACTTCCGCTTGCCGTCACGATCAAGTTTTTTGGGAACCAAGAGCAAAGGACTAGACCATTCGCTACTTGCTTCCTCAATGATATTATCTTTTAACATTTGATCTATCTGTCTATTTAATTCTTCTTTCTGTGCTTTTGGAATACGATATTGCTTGCTGTATACAGGAGTGACATTATCTTTTAACCTAATAGATTGTTCATATACATTTGTCATACTCAACTTATCTCCGGGTAAGTGAAAAATATCAGAAAATTTAGCACATATTTGTTCCATAGCCGTTTGTTCCTCATCATTTAAATAAGTTCCTAATTTAAGTATTTTAAACAATTCCTTTACTCTTTCTGCGTTACGTTCCGATTTATCGAAGTTTGCATAACTGTATTCAGATAATGCGTCAAATTTTATATTATTTAAATTTAACTCAACTTCCTCATCAGTTGTGTTTAAAACACGCACTGGTATTTGACCATTTTTGGGACGTGTTACAATACTTGCAACAAAAACACCATCCTGTATCTCCCTCGATAAGACTACACAATCGTAATCAACTCTACTAGGTATATATTTTACCTCTTCGCAACGTGGTGCGATTGTGAATGAATAATTATAAAAATGCATCGGTAGCTTTACTAAACATTGTTGTTTTGTTTTGAGAGATAAGATATCATATTCATAGTCTGCTACACCTTTATGACGTTTCATAAAATCTTGACCTAAAATACCTGATGCTCGACAAATCAAGTTTTTAAACACATGAAACTTGTGTTCGAAAATGTATTCTTTGTGTTGCAACTTAAGAAACACATGACCTTCCGATACTAGACTTCCACCTATTCCAGTTACCCTAATCCTGCTCTTATAAATGATTACGTTACTAATTTTACTTAATACTTCAAACTTAATCGCTGATATTGAGGCCCCAGTATCGACTAACCATTCTATATCTAAATTTCCTACACTTAAATTAACCCAATTTATGCTATTACACGCAAGTATTATATCTTCTTCATTACTCACGAAAAAACTTATCTAAATTTACTTGTTCATCCTGTCCCGTCATTACGCCATGTTCATAATGATTCAATGAACCATTTCTATAGCCACGTCTATAGAACGTTCGAACACCGCGAACTTGCTTACCTGCAAAATTGGACGCTCCGGCGCCGCCGCGACTAGAGCCTCGGCCGCCGCCGCGTACCGCGCCTCTCGCACTCTGTGCACCGCCTTGCCTGTTGTAGCTAAAGTTGTAGTTCGGTGCATTACGGTAATCTGCACGTGGGAAACCTCGACCACGTGTGCCTGAAAATCCACGACCGCGTCCATGCGACCTGTAAGAGTTATACTGTTGATAAGCTCTGTTACCAAAAGTCATCACTGGGTGACCCTCTGCATCTCGCGACTCATCTTCAGCAACGCGAATGGCTTCCTTCAGGGAAGTCATATTTCGCGCTGAAACAATAGTGCCGATTCTCTGGCTACGCAAACCCTCAGCAAACCGCTTGATAGCGTTTCGCTCGTTCAGAGGTCGCAGGATCTTGTACGCCTGGTCATTTCCTTCCGCCTGTGATATAGTCAGATCTGCAAACAAACTTTCAATTTCCTCACCAAACTCTCTTACTGTCCTATCACCTTGCCTAGACATTTGCAACTTTGACTGAAGGGCAGTGTCTGACTTTCGCGTAAGCAAATGAGTGCGCATGTCCTTGATTAGACTAGCCACGCTACTGTATGATGTAGACAAACGCATTTTTATGTTAGAACTGATACGAGTTTTTAGCACAAAGTTTATGAGCAACATCTTACCATCATCATTGAGCATTGACGCATATAACTCTATGGCATCAATTAAATCCTCAGTGGTGCCTTCGTCACCACTAGTTTTCGGCAAAAGGCTTGTAGCCGTTTTTAAACAAAATTTATCAGACATGTTTTCAGATTCCTCCTTTTGCTTTTCCAACAAATATACCGTCTCAAATGATAATATATCTAAATAGATTTTCTCAATTAAATTACAATCATCAATTTCTGTACTTGTTACGCCACAGCTTTCTACTAATGTTTTCTTATTTGCTTGATATAATTCATAAATTTCTTTAGCTTCCTTTATCTTACTTTCAAAATTATTTCCTTTTCTTCTAGCAGGACCTAACTTAACTATAGCTTGCCTTATTGAACATAAATCCTTATAATTTTCTCTAAATGATTCAACAAATTCTTTTAAAGTAGCCATAAAACCTAATTACAATTTATACGTAATACTAATAATCATACTATACCAAAGTCCAGTTCATCGCCCGCGCGCGAGTCACGTTATGTTGACGCATCACTTCGCATCACTTTTACGCATACCACACAATTTTTACCCAATTTTCCGTATTTTTCGCACTATATTTCACACTTTTATTGTTCCTGTAATGAAGAAAACGCAGTCCGTCTTTCCCGAAACAGTTCTGTTCCTGAATATTCCTGGATAACGCATCAATGTAGGGACCCGTCGCTGTTGCATCAATTCATCGCTGTCCGGCCTTGTCTTCTCTTAGAAAATCTGCATCTTTGTCTTCATGTGAGCTCCTCAAATGGTAGCTACCCCCGTAGACCCACTGACGTGGTGCGCAACATCATTCTTCCTGCTTCTTCCCATTCAGTACTAGGCTCGCTGACTCGACGCTTCGTCGATTTCAACTCGCAGCAGGGTCGCCATATACGGAAGTCGCAGGTTGTGTGTCGATGGTGTCGTGGTGTGTTGGTGTAGGGGTAGCTCCGTAGGGTTGATGAAATTAAATACTACATTCTTCAATACACTATGTTGTTTATTGGTCGACGTACGAAGGTGAACAGGCCACACGCACGTGGCGCAAACGCATATAATACAACCAAAGTGCTGACAGAATTAGTTTACCTAAAATCCTAAAACTCCACTACACACTACACAGTAGACAGTAGCTGAGGTCATCACCGCGGCGGGCGGCGTGACGGTCGCGCTTGGCCGGCGACGCGCCCTAGGAGCACCCGGAACACCCACCATTGGGTAAGAAAGAGACGATTTGATGACTCGTATAAAACTTTTCTTATTTGAACATGCGTGTACACACTATTTGTACAGAGAGATAAATTTCAAGATAAAGTGACAAGTGTCTGAAATACCAAATAGCTATAGTAGGTACTATACAAAATGTTAAGTCTCTAGCCAAAGCCATGCATGATACATAGAGCTTGATATGTTAAGTATTAATTTCTGACTTCGTAATCTAAGAATGGGGTAACTAGCCTCCTCAGCCGCATTAGTACGCGCAGACACGACTACAAGAGATGTCGGCTGATGTCGGTCATTCCTTTCTGAGCAAAACCGCCCGGTTTCACATCAACAGCAGCCAACGAGCGCAGAGCAAACTCGCCCGTCCCCTTTCCTTATTTGTAAACTGAGAACGCAAACATTTTCTTTTTCCATGCTCGTCTCACCGCAGTTTACATACTAAGTAGGTGAGAGAGTTCTAAATTTTCTGTTCTTGAAAATGTTTTCGTAGAAAGAACAAAGACATGTCAAAGGACTCAGTTAACTGGAACGCGACCTAACGAGTATTGTGAGGTGTTTAACATCGGCGTGGTAATCGCCGCGTGACTCACGCGCTCGATCCACTATTGGTGCCCACTTCAGCCCCACGAGTAGTTTACTGTACCAACAACAATACCTAGGAGTGTTCTATGACTTTTGCAATAAAGACTACTTTGTTAAACCTGTTATCGACTGTACCTAATATCGTGCGAGGTAGTAAGTTTGTCTATCGTATCTAGGTAACGACCGCGTTTTTGTTCGTTTCAGGTAGGTATCTAAATCATCATTATAATCATACCTAGAATTGCTGGGGTCTACATTTTTGCAGACCGGCCATTTTGTAAAAACCTTGTTTCCTCCTCCGTTATTTATTATTCACAAGAAGTAACAACATTTCATAATTTTCTGGTCACAATACCCTTTTAACAATGGCTATTATGTGAAAAGCTGGAAAAATAACGACAGTTTCTTTCCTACCGAGTTACTTAACTTTAGTACGGGTATATGCCATTACTTCTATGGTCGTTGAAGTGTTTCAGAGGGTAACAGAGCAAGACTCAGGTCATCATCCTCATTGCTATTCACTAGCAATCGATACATGACTGTCGATATCGATAGCTAAGACCGGCGATGAGATGTGACATTTAGGTAGACGACTTTTTGCCCGTCTTGTGTGTAGGAAGTGCGGTGAACCAAAAACGACAGTTCAATAGGATTGGAAAACTCGAAATTTAGTGACTACGGTGTGCGATTTTGAATCACTTGTCATGTACCTATCTACATAATCATCGATGTCCCTTTAAAAACAAAATTCACTTTTTTCACATATAGATGTCGAACCTTCTCACTCTGTATTCTGTTAACACAACGATGTCTATTTTGGGTACATACCTACAGTGCTATGGATGTAACAGGCACGTAATTAAATTGAAACACACGTACGTTCTCCTCTCGTATGTACGCACAAATTTTAATAAAATGTACGTGAATGCTCGTAATTTGTATTACGCAAATATGTAACGCACCATTATTTGTTTTTAGCAGCCATAAGATTCCTAGAATAGAACTGAACGACTGCTACTGAGGATGAAGAAGAAGTGCAGGTGCATTGCATCGCTTGTGCATTTTACATTTATAATTGCAGCACTTAATGGCTACATAAGATAAGATAAGATAAGATAAGATAAGATAATTGCAGCACTTAACCAATTACATAACTTGCCATCACTAAACTTGTGTAGAAGGTTTTCCGTGGTTTAACCTATAATAACTAAATATTTTGCTTACATGCAAAATTTTGCTACAAGCATCAATAAGCTTTACTTTTATATGGCTTCCTTACTTACTTACTTATTTATAAGATAGGTACGTTATTATAAGAAGGGTGTCAAGGCAGTATTTCGGGGATAGATTGCTAATATTGTCAGTACACCTCTCGCCCTTGTCCCGTCGGCGACCCAGCACAAACTCATAATCACGTTAACACCCCGATGATGGCCAATAATCTCAATAATCTGCGTAAGATTCAAAAGACCCTTGTCCATATTGAATTAGGGCGACAAAACGTCAATGGAGTTTTCATTTCATTACGAAAGGGATCGAGGCCAAGTGGTTAGACCTTCATTTACTTTTTCCAGTTTGAAGAATCTCTAGTCACCAGTCGATGAAATCACGAAAGGGTGTGCAAAGAGTTAAGGTTTTGATTTACTTATTTTGTTACAAAATGCAATCATAAATTAAGTAAATATAGAAACCAAGAATTTCGCACAGGAGATATTTGAATTTGAACCCACGACCTTTGGCGAACCGTGTAATCATAAAATACCACTACAAAGAGGGGTAATCCCCTTGTTGAAGTTCTTTACTTTATTATAAATAAAATATCGACTAACTGCAAATTATTCCGCTCTTGAATTCTGGGTAACGCAAAACTTTATAATTAGTTTCTAATTCTACAACAAACAACAGATGTAGTCGCTAAGTATAGTAATAGTATGGATTGAAATAAACGTGTCTTTCAGATTTGCGCACATCCAATTGGAAACGATGGGCTGGGCAGAGCCTGCACCTGGCACTGACTCTCGTAAATTCGATACAAACGATGGACGACAACACGTCACTCCCGAACAGAAGCTTTCAAATTGTTGCGCATTTTTCAGCTCGCTCAGAAAAATAAAAAATGGCTCTCACGACTCTAAAAGGTAAGCGCCCAATAAAACGGCGAAACTGTTAAATATACTTAGTATAGAACTATAATATTAAATTTATGTTATTTTAATACAAACAAACATTAAACTATTTAAACGGTCAACGTTGTTGCATGCTTTGACCAACTTTTCATTAGGTATAGTATATTGCTAACCAAAGGATGTAAGTCATCAAATGCATACGAGGTTTTTGGCGCCCGAGCGCAGCGAGGGCGCTAATGGTACGAGTATGCATTTGATGACTTACACCATGAGGTAAGCACTATGCTTTACATATCGAATGAAAGATAAGTTAAAATTATGGGAAAATATAAGAAAATTAAAACATGAAATTACGACGAAACAGTAGGCAATACCAACTCACTATGAGCGAATTTAACCATCACAAATATATGCATTCGCGTAAGAAAAATTATCTAATTTGCAAGTAGACATTTTGTTAAGTATACTGACTGTTTAATTTGTTAATGTTTTATAATAAAATGCTAAGTAATAAATCGACAAACTCAAGTTTTGAGGTTATAAATATGTTATAAAAACCACAGAGTAAAAATTTCATAATTTTCATAATCCTATGTTTACATTTTTATGGCCTTATTCCGTGACTCTATGCGTCATATTTAGTACTGGCCAGTTCGATATTTAAATAAATTCGAATAGAATTTGTTTTAAAATCGATTCCGATTCGATTAATCATCCGATTCCGTGTGTTTGAAATAAGGCTATCAACTTTTTTTTTCTTGCAATTTGACAGTTCCTTATTCAAATTACTTTGCAGCATAGGTTTCAAAACCTATGATGCAAAGTACCACTTACATCCCGGGTTTTAGGGTTGTATGAACCACTTACTGAGCATGAGATATGTAATAGTATATTGCTAACCAAAGGATGTAAGTCATCAAATGCATACGAGGTTTTTGGCGCCCGAGCGCAGCGAGGGCGCTAATGGTACGAGTATGCATTTGATGACTTACACCATGAGGTAAGCACTATGCTTTACATATCGAATGAAAGATAAGTTAAAATTATGGGAAAATATAAGAAAATTAAAACATGAAATTACGACGAAACAGTAGGCAATACCAACTCACTATGAGCGAATTTAACCATCACAAATATATGCATTCGCGTAAGAAAAATTATCTAATTTGCAAGTAGACATTTTGTTAAGTACCTATACTGACTGTTTAATTTGTTAATGTTTTATAATAAAATGCTAAGTAATAAATCGACAAACTCAAGTTTTGAGGTTATAAATATGTTATAAAAACCACAGAGTAAAAATTTCATAATTTTCATAATCCTATGTTTACATTTTTATGGCCTTATTCCGTGACTCTATGCGTCATATTTAGTACTGGCCAGTTCGATATTTAAATAAATTCGAATAGAATTTGTTTTAAAATCGATTCCGATTCGATTAATCATCCGATTCCGTGTGTTTGAAATAAGGCTATCAACTTTTTTTTTCTTGCAATTTGACAGTTCCTTATTCAAATTACTTTGCAGCATAGGTTTCAAAACCTATGATGCAAAGTACCACTTACATCCCGGGTTTTAGGGTTGTATGAACCACTTACTGAGCATGAGATATGTAAAATAAATTTGTAATACTTAAACCGAAGATTCAGTAGATACCTACCTACCTATACCTATACCTACCAACAAAGTCAACAACTCAATACGTTTAAAAAGAAAATTGCTGTCAAAATTGTTGGGAACCTCAGCAAAAACGGAATGATTCAGTAAAACAAGTTTACTGCATCATGAACCGACTCACTATATACCTACGTTTTCGCTGAATATTCATTTAGCACTCCGATAATATTAGCAGAGAAGTAGGTAACAAGAGCAACATTGTGCTAATTCCAAGAATTGGCACTTCCGCGGTTTGATCTTTTAATTTAATGATAGGATGCGATGAGGCGTCTTCCTCGTTAACGAAGGTTTGTGACTTTACTTCCTTTTGTAATCGAGCAGGAGATCATAAATTTTGCATTTCATTGACTTCCGCGACTCACATTCTTACATAGAAACAAATTGGTTAATAAGATGTGCACAAGGTTTACATAAATAATTTTAAAGTAAATATACTTGCCATGAATGAGTATCTTACACAGTAAAATTAGCGCTTCTAAAGTATCAATGAAACTCAGGCTTACATTTGCCTGAAATACGTATTCATTACATTTTATTCACGTCATGTCCCATACAATTTAATATACAATCCAGCAAACCCGAATGCTCTCATCATCCCTCCATACAATCAGGAGTGATTAATGACGAGGGTAGGGAAGTACAGCTTATCTCAGGGTCACAGTGACCTACATACGCGGCCCTTGCAGGCCTTGAGTACTCCAATTCCCTCCCCCCTGCACCGTAAGCATCCTGTGAAATCCCCCTCTAGCGAGATTTTATCACCTTGATGCGTTGGGATTTCATTTGAGTGCTTACGCACTCGGAAGCGGGAGAATACCATGGCTGATCGATAGCAAACTTTCATAGTATATTTAAAATATCATCACACAGACTCAGTTTATAATTTATAGAAAGTTTTTTTTTAATCAGACTGACAATCAGGTGAATCAGATCGCGTTATTCAAATCTGAAAATACACAAAAATCCACTTTATTCACTTGAAATGAAAATCGAACCCACGACCGGATCGATAGCCCAAGACTCAACCCAATAGACAGCGGAGTCAGTTATTCTCTTGTATAAAATACTTAGATCGTTTGAATTTGATAAGCGTTTTTAATTCCAGCGTGGAATGGCGTCGCTGGGGTACAAAAGGCTGGAAATTTGCCAGGAACGGGAGAAAATCCGAACGAATTTTTGCACCAACCCCTGGCTGAAACTGGGAAGAGACTGGCTGTGGGGTTACTGACCTTTCTGTTTGTTCTATGCGTATTTAGGTGATCGACGACCTCAGAAGTCCGTGCCAAATGTACAGACTTAATCTTGACGTGTAATAATAAGAGGTCTGTTTCTGATATCTACCAAACACTTGAAGTCGATATCCAACCTTTAGTGAAATAACGACTTTCCATCAGCGTTACTCATAGCGTATCTTTCAGACAATGTATCTCAGCAGATACTTTAATAATACGTTTTTTTTAGAGAGATTATGTTTATTTATTTTATTTTTATTTTTTAGGAAAACCAACAGCTATTACATCACGGTACTTAAAATTAATAAAAACAGAAAGCCAATTACAGGTCTTCACAGATAATATGTTATAATATGTTTAGATGTATGTCTTTCATATTATAGCATTGATTTTCTTTTTGTTGTATTTTATATAAAATATAAAATTAAAAGTTTGTGCAATTTATGATAGCTTGATCGCTTACATTTTAACCAAAAAGAATGGGATCTCGCTCTCTGCATAATATTTTGCAATTTACTCAAATATATATGTTACGGCTAATACCCGAAGTGCGGCTACACCTAGTTTTAGCCGGTTAAAACTAGGTGTAGCCACTTACTCTTGGTTAAACCTAGTATTAGCCGATTGTTTTCGGGTAAAACTAGGTTTAGCCTTCATCATGCTGGCTACAACTAGGTCCAGCCATTCCCTGTTGGATAAAACTAGGTCTATCCGATATCATTCCGGCTAGAACTAGGTCCAGCCATTCCCTGTTGGATAAAACTAGGTCTATCCGATATCATTCCGGCTAGAACTAGGTCCAGACAATCCCTGTTGGATAAAACTTAGATGCGTGTCCCGCCAAGCCTTCCGCCCCGCGTCACACTCAAGACTCACAGCATCTGCAGCAGCGGCGCGGGGTGGACTGTACAGAGTTGTAGCCGGCATGCTATCCGCAGAGCTTTTTTAGATATAAAAAAAAAACTCTCTACATTTCTTTCTGGCGCTCACAACCTGCAGAGGCGCGTGCCTCGCTATGCCCTCCACCCCGCGCCACTGCTGCAGATGCTGTGAGTCTTGAGTGTGACGCGGGGCGGAAGGCTTGGCGGGACACGCATCTAAGTTTTATCCAACAGGGATTGTCTAGACCTAGTTCTAGCCGGAATGATATCGGATAGACCTAGTTTTATCCAACAGGGAATGGCTGGACCTAGTTCTAGCCGGAATGATATCGGATAGACCTAGTTTTATCCAACAGGGAATGACTGGACCTAGTTCTAGCCGGAATGATATCGGATAAACCTAGTTTTATCCAACAGGGAATGGCTGGACCTAGTTGTAGCCGGCATGATGAAGGCTAGACCTAGTTTTACCCGAAAACAATCGGCTAATACTAGGTTTAACCAAGAGTAAGTGGCTACACCTAGTTCTAACCGGCTAAAACTAGGTGTAGCCGCACTTCGGGTATTAGCCGTAACATATACATTACGGACGCAAAAAACATAAATCGTCCTGTGAAATAAACTGCTGCATAATGCCACATGAATGCGTTTCTGCACACAGTAGGGTAAATGTGTAGTATAGTCTACTCTGGGAAATATGCAGAGAAATTTTATTCATACTTTGTAAAATATCTGGGATATGCATTTATGTCATAAAAGTAGATACGGTAAATCATTTAGCTTTAGTTACGTCATATGTCATATCATAACTACTATTGGCAGAGATAGAACATAACGCTCAATATTGGTATTATGTCAAAGATCTTTTATGTATTTTATTATGTCTACTGTGTTTGCGATGCACATGCACTAAGAACTTACATGAGCTTTCAATATTTTTATTGTGATATTCGACTGGAATATAAACATGCCCATCTGGTTTTCATTCTTCAACGGTTATTTGTTTACATTTTCAGTCTATTTCGGTGTATAGCTGAAACGATATCTCATTTGTAAAATGTATGCATCCTCACATGATATTAGATTTGGTTATTATTCTGAAGTTCTACCTGATTTACTTATAATGGATTTTTTTATAAGGGTTATTCAACTCTATGACTAAGAGTACTCGTATGTTAGGATTTCAAATATAATATAATAGGAACGTCTGAAAACGAAAATTACCTTCTCATTTGAAAGACCACAAAGAATGCACTAATATGCATCGTTGCACACATTTCTACCCAAATGTACGGTGAAGCCAAATATCGTCAGCCATGCCTGCACATCGTTACACTCCCCCCTTCCCCCGACATTCCTGTGCGCATACACCGACGCGCGCTCACATAACTCGCGCCTTGACCTGCATCGCTAACCACCCAACGACGAAATTAATACTAAAAACAAAGACTGGTGATGAGCTATAATGAAGACGGTGTGTATATAAATGATACAAAGAAAGATCAGTTTATGAGATAAAGTATTACGCAAGTCGCAAACATGAAACTCTTGAAATAGAAATTGGACTCAAACCTGTCAAGTTTCATATTTATTGGTTATCGATAATATTGACCAATAGTTCCAATGACCAATATGCAGTACTTATTGCCTTAATCTAATAAGAACATTATTATAATCTAATTGGATTAGGGCAATGAGTACTACGATTAAAAAGAAAAAGAATAATCTTGATGTAAATCGCATGTATCACTACTTCTTATCAAGTACACATGCTTATTGGTCATATCGACCAAACAATGCAGTAGGTATGAACTGGATTCGCATAGCAGCCAGCTGTACCGACTGCATAACCCAGTTATATATTGATAACTAGCTAGGTACACTATTACCTACTTGATTGGTTAGACCATCGATCGCGTGTTTTTATATCGAGAATTTTATGCCGAAACAAAGATACGATATTCAAAGGTCCGCAAAACTGTCCAGCGACACGCAAAGATATTTTTGTTTTGATTAAAAGGTGACATTGACAAAGACCTTCATTGAAGAAATTTGACTGATTCAGATCACAAAATACCTTGAATTTGCTTATAAAACATCAGTATCTCAGATTTACTATGAATAGTAATCTGACACTTTGTTTATCTCTAACTTCACATACTAATATGTGTTAGTGTCTATGTCTACTCGCTCCATTCAGTAAAGTAATGAATGGGTGGGTGATTCACTGGTCAGAGATCATTTGTCACACAATTTTCCTGGATATTGATTCAACGACCGCGACCGTCAACCAGCTGACAAAATACCGTTTCCTGGGTTAATACTACAAAGACGAGATTAGATAAAGCAACTCATCACAAAGACACGGATATTATCTATAGCTCTGTGCCTGAATTTCATTTACATTCATCTCCGCTACATTTTATTGTTATTTAAATTGACGTGAGTCTGTGTTCCTACCTAGATGTTATCGTTATTATGTGAGCATACATAATGCATGCATTACCTATACTTATTTCACCTGAATGTATCTAGAATATAATAACGACAACTATAGCATTCACAGTACAGTAGTAGTAGTAGTATTTATTTCTAGGTGTAGTTTCTAGAATTTTACTATTTCAGCGAGTCTGCAGTGAAGTTTTTTTATAAATATAACCATACCTTCTGCCTGGCCTGGCCTGTCCCATAAAGGGTGTGGGAATGTCAGTTACAACAACCATGAAAACAGTTCACTAACAGAATAGCATAGCAGAATTAGTTGAAAGGCATTTTAATTTTCTGCGCTGGTTTCTTGTCTATTCTTTACTCAAGAGCTAGATTAGTGGTGACTGAAATAGAGCAATCTGATAACGATGAGTTGTAGCCCCAGGAAACCAACTTACCTTGACATACCACCGTGTCTGCGACTTGCGGTGCTTGTGCCGGCGACGCTCCGGCGGCTTCTGGTCTTTGGCCGGCGAGCGCAGCGCGTGGCATCGGGCAGCCAACGCCTTGGTGCGCTCCGCCAGCGAGTGCCGCAGCTCGCCGCCCGCGCACCCGCGCATCAACATCGCCTCAACCACCCCCTTTCACCAAACCGTCCACCAAACTCATACTGACGACGACACTACTCACAATAGAGTAAATTCCAATCCTCTCAAAACAGTTTTGAATCCGTTTCCTAATTGACGGGGAATATTTAGTAAACATTACACAGCCAATACCAAGTCTAATTGGTACTGTTTACATTGGTTTGTCACATATCACGATGTACTGTGACTGTGAATGCCACGACAATTTTGGCGATGTTCAAAACAAGATTGTCGGCGAGATGAGCTGTCAAGGTCTCGGTCAATGATAAGGTCGTGTTCTGATATTCCGAGTAATTTGAGTAATGCGATCGCGGTTGAGTGATATGAATCCTGGCCTCTCAGTCGTCATGTCTAATGAAGTAAACAATTGAGTTAATCCAACACATAATAAAGTTACTCATACAGCCAATTAATGCAAGCAAATTGAGCAAATAATTTAGATGGAGCAATAATGTACTGCTAAAAGAAGGGATGCTTTATTTATCTGATGATTAGGGTTTGAAACATTTACAGAATAAAAAATCCAAATAGGTAGGTAAAGGACTTTGTCAGTGAGGATGTGCAAATAGAGGACTAGGCTATAGAACTAGTTCCGGGCTTATTTACTTCGAGTCACAGGGCAGGGGTGGGTAGGTAAATCAATCAGACTTCTTAAAGGATATAGACCAAGCGGGACTACCTACTGCTGCTACAGCAATAATTTACTACAAAGAGGCATTTGTTAGGCAACTTATTGAACGCGACAAAGTGAAGACTGTATAGAAAGTTGAAGGCTTTCCCATTTCGCTTCAATACACGCAAATCATAAGTTGATATGATTATAGGAAGGTCACCTAACGAACATTCGATGTGTTGGCCAATAACCGAAGCCTTAGGGAAAATTTCAACCTTTCAAACCCTTGAAATACTTAAGAAACTTTTTTGTTTTTGTATACTTAATTAAAAACGACAGAATATTTATAAATATTTCTGTGGGACAAATTCAGTCAAAACATCATTAACGATTACAGTATTTTTCCAGTGTGAACTCTACCTTTGCAGATAATGTTAAAAATAACAGACAGTGCATAAATAAAAATATAAAAACCAGACTGATAAGAAAGGCATCTATCATTTCATTGGGCGCTTTTCCACTAGACGTCACTTCAACGGCAACGGCGACGGCACGGGACGATCACGTGAAAATATCTATGGGAATCGATGACATGCCGTGACGGTGCCGTGCCGGCAAGTGGAAAAGCGTGTCATATAATTTCATTGATTTTCATACATTGTCTCACCTACGATATCGTCGACGGTACCGTGCCGTCGCCGTTGCCGTTGACGTGCCGTCTAGTGGAAAAGCGCCCATTTACACTTTAGTGCATAATAGACTCTGTGATAATAGAGAACAATTCTGTTGTCTTATCTAACAGACACTAGCAATTATGTCCTAATCGGTGCGATTCAAATTAATATAAAAACATACTTCACTCGATTGTGACTCGAGTTACCTATGGAATGTAAGAATATACCTTGCAATCCTTGAAATCTGTTCAACTTGTGATAAAATCAAACATTTTATCATTTAAAATATAACAATTTTCGTACTAAGTACCTAAATACGCATAGATGAGATGTTGGAATGTAAACGAATTCTTCTTAGAAATGGTTTCTTCAGATTTCTTTTAAAAAATTGTTTGTTATTCGAATTCTTAGTTCAAATTCAAAGGATTGCAGTTGTTGTCCAAGCAGTTATATAGTTAGAGTAGCAAAGGTAGTTCTATTTATAAAACTTCTAGTAGGCCGATATCTCAGGAAATTGGATAATTGAGGAAGGGAGTAGCGACGCATGGCATACGTACGACAGCTGGGATAAATCGTTTAAAACCACCTAGCGACTCTATTTCTGTACTAAAAGCATAAACTAAATAAATCAAAGCCAGAAATAGGTAGAGTCGAATAGAAATATGGACAAAACTACTCCTGTTAAGGATTAAAATTGTTTAGGTATATTATCGTACATTATAGCACAGAAAAACTATGAGTCGTAGCCAGAGTTCCTTTTTTCATTTAACAGCATTCCTTTATAAACTCTACTTGGTAACTAGCAGCATTGCAACGTTTTAGCAGATTTGGAATTTTATTGCAGCACCTTACGTTTATTTTACTTTTTATGTTCCACCCAATCAAAATCCTATACCAGGTGGTGCAGATTTACTTTCCTTATCCGACCATTTGCAGTCTCATTACAAGGAAATAAAGATCAGGTTTACGAATTTAAGATTCGACAGGTGGCAAGCGGCGCCCGTCAGGTGTTCCACAAACAAAGAGCCCAAAAGGTGCGTTAAACCTACCTGAGCCCTCCATACGTATTTTTTTTTTAAATATGAGAGCAGGAAGGTGGAACCTTTTGTGTTCTGAATATCTACATAGTTGTAGGTGGCTGTTCCATGGGGCTTTGTTTCCTAGGCTATTATGCTCAGACCGAGGCGAGCCTTTAATGAGAGCTGATACCCATGTAACAGATAAACTAAAACATTGTTGGATTATAGCGGAATTGCAGTGACGTCAGTGACCATGGAAAAATTACCTATTCAGCTTTCCGACGTTTTAATATTTAAATATTGCACTGAATAATTTATGCTCCTTTGAAAATTAAATAAAACAAAACACGAAAGTACTTTTTATAATCGTGCATGTGCAACGGTAGGTGTTATCTTTTTATGTTATTTAAATAAATGAGTAAGTCATCACATCAATTATACAAAGTTTATAGAGCAAAACAACTAACAGCGAAACGAAAAGTAAAGGTTGTATTACTCAATATACGATAATTATAAAACTATCAGTACAAAGCAAAGTCATCCACTTTAAACTTAGCATTGGCTATGCAATGATAAACCTTAATTATTGTACCTAATTACGATGCAAATGTATCCAGACGTGTAAACACCGGCTTCACAACACTGACCCGTGTGAATCACTCGCGAAAGAAATAATCACTGGCCACTAACACTGTAACTAAAAAAAGAAAATTGTTTTTGACATCAAAGAGACTCAATTCAAATTTGAATATCGAAGGGCGGGAAACGGGAGCGAGCGATTACAAAATAAATGGGAGTATTCACGCACTAAGCCCTTCCGCGCTGGTCGCCCGGCGCGCGTCGTCTGAACGAGTGAAGCGCCGAGCTCTGTCGCACATGGCGAAGGCAACTGACAAGACAAGGAACCACGCATGTGCGGTTTTCCGCGGCTTTTCCGAACTCTAGTGATGTCACAGTGTGCACTACCTCACTCTTTACCAGGAACAACGTCGTCGGTGCAATGTGATGTAACTGGACACAACACCATTAAACATAAAATTGCTAGCGATCTTAGATCCGAACTACGAGTGAGGTATATCTGTTATTGTTTATTAGATAATTAGCTTTAAACATTCTAAAATAAAATCAGTAATAAAAGGTGCAACTTTGCAAATCAACAACTGTCTCGAATACTTTTATTATTATTTTTGCAATAGAAAAAACTTACAATTCAATACAAGTTGAACTACATTAGCTACAGATTTATTTGTTAACACAACCGGATAAAATAATGTATTTTGGTTTTAAAATTCTAATGTACCGGAAAACCGGGGAAAGTTCTTGATTGATATCCATTTCAATATATCTTCTAATCAACTTATGGGAAACTGTTAGATAACTTTATTGCATAATAAGCATAATAAAGATGGATGATATAATAAAAGTAAATTGTTCTTAAAAACATCTTTTTGACAGGGCTATTGACGCTCTGCTTACCCCGTAAGGGTTACAAACAGTAACATGGCAGTGCAAACTTTGTTTATTTGCGACGTCTGCGATCAATTTACAGTTATAAAATATATTGTATGATATATATGTTTGAATAAAATATATTTCTACAATTAGCTAGTTAATTATTCCGTAACTTCCTACGATACCTGACTGTTATCTATTTATATTAATTTATTTTATTCAAATTGCAGAGTATGCCATCAAGGTGAGCTCAACTAATAAAACTTGCAGATAGTACATAAAGTTAGTCAAGTCAAGATCAAGAACCAGTTATGATAGGATAGACAGACATTCGGTTCGTGTATTACACCTAAAGTCCTAAATATATTAGTGGCATTCCAGGGGGGTGTCGGGTACGTTACGTAGGTTTTTTCAATAATATCAAATTGTTTTGGTAATAAATGAGATATATGTATAATTTGGCATACTATAAAAAAGTAAAACCTATGTGATATAAAAATGCGTAAATAAAATTAAATGATCGTGTGCCTTGCCTATAAACTAGCCCGGCACACTCCATACCACACCGGTAGGTACTTTTTTTTTATTAGACAGAACCCTTATGTAAATTTCAAGCCCGTAATGGCATTTGACTTAGCCTAACGATCACTATCCAAGTACAAATTGCAGCAAATATGGGATAAACAATTTTCCTCGAACACAATACAGATTTATCCATTAATCTCTTTGAGATCGACCTTCTGTGTAGAAGTAAATTTTTAGTAAGTACCACCCGACCCGAGTGATTTATTGTACAACACACAAAGTGTACCCTATCCCTTCAGTGTCCGATTCTGGTAAGGTAAGACTGACTCGCTGAAACGATCAGAAAAAAAAAAACATCCCGAAATCTCGCAGAGAAGACTATTATCTGCCCCTTTAGATCATCAAACTTCTTGGACAATCAGGGGATCAGTCTGTAATATCCTAACTTTCTAACTAATCTAGAAACAGATATGAAGTCTTTGTACGGAATCGAATCGAACTCGAACCCAACTACCTCTAGATAAGAAGTCCAAGGCCCAGACCATTAGAACACGGAGGCAGCTATCACCTAATCTGCAATATACCAAAAATAACATAGGTACTACTATTCTAGTTAAACAGCAAGTAAATATGAAAAAATAATGAATAAACTAACATGTGTCGCCATCTAACGGCACTACACGGTTTTATTTATCAACATGGCAAAACTCGTCGTTGTAGTGTTTTGCGTGTGAAAATAGCTTAGAGTGCAAAAAACATTTGCATTATACATGTGTATTCTTTACGAGTAATAGAAATACGCATACTACATACAATCCTAATTATTATTTTGTGCGTAAAATTATAAAATTTTCTATGTTTAAATTATCTTCAAAAGGCGCGCCCGGATGTGTCATACAAAAGACATCAACGCGCCATAACAAATGTTATCTTTATTAGCACAAGGTTTGGTCTGTTTTTATCACCCGACCCGTTGGAACCAAATATGGAACTTTTAACATATTTACGCTTACATAGTTTAAGGAAACCTCGGACTATGTCCAACAACAAGGTTAATTAAGTATTTAATTTTTTTAAATTTGTTGCTAATTTTATAATCGGCGTAATTTGAGCAAGTACCTAGCATATTTTTAAAGTGTCGTATTTCAGCTGAACGTACATTTTACACAGTTTGAGTAAAATTCAATGAGTAATTCGTCATCTAAACGGAAATTGAAACTTTAAAATATTTATCCCGAATTATAATTGACAAACTCTATAAAAAATCTCAGCTATGTTGTAGTACGTCAATATTCACAACACAATCAGATTATGATGAAGTTCAGAATATGGATGCATTTGACTCAGATTTCCCCAGGGATAGAATAAAGACGCATGCGAATTTACCTAAATAATATTATGTTTCATTTATTCGCCTCGTATTCTGTACTTGCCAAATCACAGAAAACAATAGCTTTTAGTCTAGACACTACAGAACAAAGCCCTAAAAACATGAGTAGAAAAAAAGAAAAGTTAGTACTTACTTAGTGCATAAATATAACAATACCGATCAAAATTATTTGACAGGAAAATTGTATAAAAATATATCGAGATATTAAAGCTGCCCGTTGCCCGGTTGCTCACATAATGCATAAAATATAACGTTACATCTCGTTATACAGTTACGCTATAATATGTGACAACTTTGCTATTTTTAACAGACTTCCAAAACAAAAAGGAGGTTTTCAATTAGTTGTGAAGTTTGTTTTACTAGAAATAGAAGATGTACAGATAACCTGCAAGTATTTGAGAGAATGGAAGCGATGCGACGGTGATCTTTGTCCCTTTGAACTTATAAGTTAACTAAAAATGAGGTATAAGCAATCGGAAAAATGTGCCTATCAGCATATTACGTACAGACCCGAATATTAGGTAATTCAACTAGTAGGTATTACACGCCTCTATAGACGCCGTGAAAGTTTAACCGAGGGCCCGTTTCACTCGCACTTTCTAAAGAAAAATGCGACGACAGGCAAATTGTACTTTTTTGCATTTCATATCCGCGAATCATTCTTTTGATACTATTCAAATTATCTGACTTCATAATGGTATTAGGTAACGCGTGATAGAAATAAATTATACATAACGAACTACCGATCGACCGACATTCCTTACACGCTGACATTTTTCTTTATAAGACACGTTTCAAAACGCGATATTCAGCCAAATAACTAGAAACAACCAGGCGATGAAATGAAATCACTGGTATTAATACCAATTTTATTTACGTACAGTAACAATGGATAATACAAGACAAACGAACAACGAATAGGTACGTTATGGGACAGATTGGTAAGAAATCAAGTGTTTCTAAGCAGAAACAATGGGACAGAAACTGGAGCGATGGTGGTACATGAAGCAAGAGTCCCACGGACGCTTTCAACATGTCTGCATTGGCCACTGTTGCTTGCTGGATCGCACAGAACAACAGCTGTTGCAACTGCCTGCAATATTACGTGCAGTATGCTCGCACGGTGGCATAACTTCACTTGACTTACTACTTATTACGTTTCTAAGTATTTTATTTCTACTGGGGGCAATTCGGATGCGCACAAAATCACAAAATCTTGACAAAAAGCGTCACCTATCATTTTCTATCATGAGAGAACAGAAAGGGACGGCAACAATTTTAGTCAAGATTTGGTTAAGTCGTGTCATCGCCGAATCTATATCAATTAATTTAAATGGTTAATTATTATATAATGGGCCCGATTCGTAACCATCCCGATTTAACTAAATCTCAACTAAAATTATTGCTATCCCGTTCTGTTCTCTCATGATCATGATAGAAAGTGACAGGTATGGACTTATATTAGTTAAGTCGCGTATTTTTCATCCACGAATTGCTACCAATACTATAACTGTTTGATGTTTTCGCACATTCAAACACTGCAATTTATAGGTAGGAAAGGTAGGTAGGTACAATTTAATTTGCAATTTTCCTCAAATACGTTTATCTGTTCACCTCGACTGGTATTATTCTAGAATACAGATGACCATTTACCTACTGGTCGGTGTATAGGAGTCGTCAGTCAATAATCTCAATTTAATATATTCGCAATACCTCCGTGGGCGACCAATAACTCCCACATACTGAATCATCGACATCATTTTGGTATAAGCAGATGATAACATTTACCAATGATGATCAATTTTTATTTAGGTTCATGATTAAAGGAACATAATATGAATAACGTAAATCCTGGCAGGACGCTTCACAGATCATTTAAAAATTCAATCTTTTAATAAAGAAAAGAAAAGTAAACAAAATGTCAAGGTATTTGCAAGGGAATGCTAAATGGTCATAGCTTGCTTCCTAGCAAAATCTGTGCTAATAGCCTTGAGCATCAACGATGTTACGTTCTATATCATCATTATAAATAGCCAATACTGAAATCATCTTGATTCGATGTTATGTTAGTTTAGTAGAAGCTGTCGCGCCGATGAGGCTGATGGTGCCAGTTTTCTTAATTTTGCACAGAAATATTTCGTTCTTATAGGTTACGGTGTTTTGATTAATGCTAGTGGGAATATAAAAGTGATATTACCAAGCTCTCAGCATCCTGGCTCATCTTTTTCTACGCATGGTTCCCGCGGCCCGGCGGCTCTGCAGTACAGGTCCAGGTCCAGGTAATCCAGGGCACTACACAACGCACGTCACCACAACAACACGCCACATTCCACCACTGCATCCGCGTCCAACATATGATCGCGGGCCGGTCCTACTGACGTCACGCACTTTCTCGTCGGCGCACAAGGTTGTACTGCATTGCGAGCACTCCGATCCCGCGGATAATCTAAACGCTGGTTCACTTCTTTTCGTAATATGTATTGGTTTAACTCCTGACTCGAGGAGCAGTGTTCGCGTGTGTTGGAAATGCGATAGTGTGACGCAGGTAACGACTTTCGCGCACGAACTGAGTGAAGCACGTCCGCGTCGTGGCACGGCCGCGTCGCGCGCACCACGTAACGGCACCGGAGCCCCTCCGCCCCTGCGCACACGGCGGTCGGCGGTTCCACCAGACCTATCTCGTTCACTGTGCCTCCACGGTGCGGCCTGCGCCCGCGGCTTGCGACTTGCTACCGGCCAATCGCTACGGTCAGACACGGCCAGACGTTTACCCCGGGGCACTGTCTGTCCTCGCCATACAGTATTTACGGAGCACACTTCGACGTGCAGCTGATTATCCCTACATATACACAATACCTAAGTAGGTACATTTATTGTATTCATGCAATGAATTGCGTGCACCTATATTTCCATTGTTTTCCTTCTACTCTGTATTTTACGACAGCGAAACATAATAGGTAATAATAAGGTAGAATATTCTCAAGATACTATTTAATATTTTAATTTTCTAGACCACTATAAGACTTGTCATGACCATTATATTATCAAAGAGAAAAAAAAACTTTGTACAACTACCTTATGATTTTATTGTATCCACGCCAAATTTTAAAATGCTAGGGTGTTTTTCCTGGGATTTTCAAAGCAAGTGATCATATTGTCATGTCTCGATCTCAAGGCGTCAGTCAGCATCGCAACTCACTTAATTAACTTATCAAGTCGTATACCTACTTATATATTTTTTTTATTTAATCTACAATTCAGAAGAACCTGAAAAGAATGCGCTGTACATACGAGTACTCCCCCGAACATTTTACTACGCTGCCATCTACGCCGTAGACGTAGACGGTCGTAGCAAAAAAACGATACAAAAGAGCTAAAAAGCGGAGACATAATAAAAAAAATTAAAAGGACACTTTATTCCTTTTGTAACTGGTCGCGAAAGCTCAAAGAACTTGCTTTGTAAGCCATATACTCGTAGATAAATAAAAATAAAATTAATTTACTCGAATATTTCACAAAAAGCTTACCAACACAGATTTTCGCATTGCATTCCGGCCAATATTTATTTATCTCTTAAAGATTTATTTATCTCTTAAAGAGTGGCCTTTTTCTTCATGGAAATCATATGGAAATAAATATTAGGTGCCTATTCCTTAGATACTGGCCAGGCCACGAAATCTAAAAAAAGAAAAGTTGCAGTGAATTTCATAATTAATTAATATACAAAAAAAAAAAATTTACACCTGTCATTGTCTTTCATAAGAGAACAGAAAGGGACGGCAATAATTTTAGTCAAGATTTAGTTAAGTTGTGCCCTCCACGAATCGATGTCATTGGTAGCAATTCGTGGTTGCAAAATACGCGACTTAACTAATATAAGTCCATACCTGTCACTTTCTATCATGAGAGAACAGAACGGGGTGGCAATAATTTTAGTTGAGATTTAGTTAAGTCGGGATGGTTACGAATCGTAGTGTTTTTATATCAATAACAACTTTGCAACACAGTAATAATAGTGGTTCAGTGCTTTGCAATTTGCTGTGGGAATCGAACCAAGAACCAAGAACTTCCAGAACTAAAATCTAACCCAAGGCTCAGGCCACATAGCTTTCACTTCTTCTTGTCGTGTGAGCTTCGAGTCGATCAACCCGATGAACCCTGGGTGTCAGAGTTTTTAAAACGCTTAGGTAATATTAAACAGCTAATGAGGCCTCTGGCATGGTTTCTGTTTTCTGTAACTACCACTATCAAAGACAGCGGCCGGGACCGACGGCTTAACGTGCCCTCTGAAGCACGGAATCTTTTTTCTTCCAGACAGTCAGGTAATTCAGTCTGCATTGTGCTAACCAAACTGGGGAAAATCTGTAGTAGAAATTCAAAAATACTACTTGGCAATACTGAAAACGTCATGAATGTCATTATGACACAAACTGTCAAAGTGCTCGTTTTTGTAATACAATCTTAGCGCTGTTCCTATTTATTGCTTTATACACCACCGCTTATGTATACTACAAAATACAGAAGATATAAAGTCATGTCATCAATGTAGTGATCGTGTAATGTAAATGTGCCTGATAATAAAAGTGTCATGCTCTGTCGTCTGTCGGCCACTGTCGTCGGCTTTGCGCGTTGTCAGCTTTACGAAAAACTAGAATTTTTATTTTAATTTAGCTGAAGCACTGACTGAGCTGAAGACATTGACACAATAAGTAGTACTATATTGAAAATATTATAACGTGTAACACTGTTATTATAGCGATAATTAGTGCGATATTTCAATATGAGTGACACTGGCGAACAAGTGGAATCCTCTTATAACGGTGAAAATTCTGTTGAAAGTCAAGTCTCTCCTGACGAGAAGAATTTGAAACGACGCGCAAACGATGAAGAAAATCCCGAAGAGCCTCCTGAAAAACAACCGCATGTTGAAGAACACGCTTCTGTGGTAGCTGCTCATTACAACCACCTTGAGGAAAAGGGACTCAAAGAGAGGTTCAATTCACCCATATTTTATATGAGGAATTTTAATAATTGGGTCAAAAGTGTATTAATTCAAGAATATACAGACAAGGTAAGAGAGAAGGATTATGGAAGACCAATCAAAGTACTTGATATTTGCTGTGGAAAAGGAGGAGATTTAAGTAAATGGCAGAAGGCTAGAGTAGAAAAGGTTATCTTCGCAGACATAGCGGCTGTGTCTGTGCAGCAGTGCGAGGCTCGCTATGAAGACCTCCGCAAGCGCTCTGGCCGGTTGTTTTCAGCTGAATTTATTGCAGCTGATTGCACTAAAGAGACTCTTAGAGATAAGTACAAAGATCCGTCCATTAATTTTGATATTGTGAGCTGCCAATTTGGATTCCATTATAGTTTTGAAAGCTTAACCCAAGCAAGAAGAATGCTGAAAAATATCTCAGAATGCATAAGGCCAGATGGGTACTTCTTCGGTACAATACCTGATGCCTATGAGATTGTTTCTCGAGCAAAAAAATCTACGGATAACTCATTTGGGAACAGAATTTACAACATAAAGCTTTTATTTGATCCTGAGGAGGGATATCCTCTATTTGGTGCTAAATATGACTTCCATTTAGAAGGTGTAGTAGACTGTCCAGAATTTCTAGTTAATCTTGAGCTGTTAGTGAAACTTGCTGCAGAGTTTGGTCTGGAGCTGGTGTACAAAGCAAGATTTGCAGATTTTTTTAAAGACCATAGAGAAAACTATAAACAGTTGCTGAACAGGATAATGTGCTTTGAGTCTTATCCTGCTCCACCGGGGAAGGAACTCATTGGAGAGGAATCTGATTATGAACATGCAAAGGCATTCTTGGAAAAAAAAGAAACTGGAAATGAAAGAGACAAGATAGGCACCATGAGCAAGAGTGAGTGGGAGGTTGCAAGTAAGTACATACATTGAAAATGCATTCCATATACATAGTTCTATGCTTCATTATTTAGGAACTTTTAACTAATCTGTATTTTTGTTTCAGCAATTTACATGGCCTTTGCTTTTAAGAAGCTCAAAGGCACATTGGATGCAAATGGAAAACCAGTCTTTAAGACCAATGTTGAGAACAAAACAGAAGAGCAGTCTACAAGTAAATAGTATGATTGTAGTTTAATGTATTCTTTTAATTGATTTAAATTTTCTGCATATTTTTTTGTGAAATCTTGAAATAGGAAGCTAGTAATTATGCTTTACAATTCATCTAAAGTTTATAAAACCCTGTCAAGCAAATCTCAGATACCTACTGAATTAAGAGTACTACATGTTTTAGATAGTTATCTCATTCTTATGAAAGTGCTGTATGGGTGTATTTCAAAAGAGCATTTCTTTTATTGTCTTCTTCTGTTGTGTGGGTTTCGTTTCGAG
This sequence comes from Scrobipalpa atriplicella, assembly GCA_029255725.1. Lineage (NCBI taxonomy): Eukaryota > Metazoa > Arthropoda > Insecta > Lepidoptera > Gelechiidae > Scrobipalpa > Scrobipalpa atriplicella. The sequence goes on from JARACY010000415.1 coordinate 29,983, forward strand.
CCGATCTTTTATTGTGGTACTTCATTTTACTGTATTTGTGAAACTGACTATTTTTCATGAAGTTTCTGATGAAATACATTGCCATCAGTTAAACTGGTATTTTAAAAAACGCCTATTATAATTTATAATAATAAGGACAATGTTTTTATTACAATTTGAATGACCTCATTAATTAAAATTTTCTTATTGAAAGGCATTACTTTGTCAGTTTTAATCTTTATGAACAACCACTCGCCCACATCACATAAGCTTTAAAAAATCTAAATCGCGGTTATGATGCCCGCTTACCATCGGTGGATCGGATAGCTGCCGAGTGCTGATTTCATTGCATCATCAAATTTTTTGTCCGAGAAAAAATATTTTTTACCAAATGGTAGAATTTATTGAAAGTTGGCACCACATTGTGAAGCTAGCTACGTATGCGATCGTTGAACCGTCTCACCTGAAGTTGTCGAGTTCCGAGTTTGGAACGACGCATGCGCATTCGTCGCTTCTTGGCACTTAGAATTTGCGCTCGTTCGGCCGGCCTCATGTAATCTCGAACAAACGGTGGTAATACGTAGGCAAAATGAGTGTCGAAAACCCAGTTGCTGATAATGATTGTAATTCGGTAAGTATGCAGCTGGATTTGCATTCATAAAATCTATCATTTTGTACTATACAAGGGTCTGGAAGACGTTTGGTTTGTCCTGTGCACTGGTGATACAGTAATCTTTCCACGACGCGAAATTTTTCTAAGTCCCAATATGGCGTCTCCTACATTATCGAAAACGAGCGAAGGCAAAGCGTCGGTCAGTATTATAATGAGAATCAAAATGTATTTTGATTCATAAAATACGTTTTGTTATGTCTATGTTACTGGTAACATAGTAAATTTCGTTTAAGTACAATTTTCATTATTGTCATTTCATTACATTTTCGCAGGGAAAAGTAAACGGCAGTAAAAATGAACACGTGAACGGTGTCCACAACGGGTACAGCAGCAGCTCCGACAAGCACAAGTCGAGCCACAAGTCCTCCAGCAAGGACAAGCATCGCGACAAAGACCGCGACCACAAGAGCTCCAAGCACAGCAGTAGCTCTAGCAGGTTAGTTTTCCAGAACATTCCTCAAGTACACACCTGTCAGTACTACCTATACAATTGACTAACTGTATGTGTCACTTATTCTAGGGACAAAGACAAGCATTCAAGCAGCAAGAGCCACAGCAGCTCACACAAGTCATCCAGTAAAGACAAAGAACGTAGTGACAAGGATAAGGACCGCAGCGAGCGGAGTGACAAAGAAAAAGACAAAGATCGCAAGGACCGAGACCGGGACCGCGAGAAGGACAAACACCGCAGTGACAAGGACAAGCATAGAGACAAGGAGAGGAGTGACAAAGACAAAGAGAGAAGTGACCGTGATAAGGACAAGCACAAAAGCAGTGGAGATGAGAGGAAATCATCTTCATCCAAAGATAAGGACAAGGAAAGAGACAAGCATCGGGACAAAGACCATAAGAGCTCATCATCATCATCCAAGGATAAAGATAGGAAGGATCGAGACAAGGATCGCCACAGGAGTTACAAGGAGAAGGATAAACACCGCAGTGATAGAGATAAACACTCCAGCTCTAAGGACAAGCACAGGTACCGCAATACATTCCTATTTTTTTGGGTGAAACAAATAGCATTTTTTTCAATGATTGCAGAATTTTCCATAAAAATCAGACAAAACAAATTTTTAATATTTACTACTAGTAACATTATTATAAATCCTACATAAAAAACCTCCTTTTCATCAGTCAAAGTGACAGTAATTTCTATCAAGGTTTTCTGCAAGTTAGTACAACAAAATTTTAGTCCATTACAATTTTAAGATTTCTTGACAATTTTGCTAGCAATGTTTAGTATTCATCAAGAAATTAAATTAACTATTGATGTGCTTGGTAACATTCACAAGTAAACCTGTTTTCATTGATCATAGATTTTACTGAAGTCAGCCATTTCATTGTAATTTCTCTTCAAATTATACATGTACCTCAATAATTTAATTAAGAAAACTATGAAAAAAACTAACCTAAGGATTTTAAGTAGCTCCGATGTTCAAAAGAACACTTAAAGACACATAATTCTAATAATAATAAGTAAGTGCTCCTAAGATAGCAACAAAATTTAAAATATACTGTATTGTAGTTGTTAGGATACAGATGGAACTCATTGAATCAAATTAAGAAAGTACAATTAAATAAAAGAAAATTATCATGCCTATTTATGACATACTTTTTGGCAATACTCTGCTAATGTTCTAAAATTCTTTCTTGTGTGAATAAAAACTAATGAATATTAATAATTTATGTGAGCAGCAGCAGTTCAAGTAAGAACAAGGAAAAAGAAGAAAATGAGAGCAAAGTCAAAGTGGAGGCGGATCCTTTAGCAGACCCAGCTATCAAAGATGAACCTATGCAGGCAAGTTTTACAATACTATACAAAATTCTAAACTCAAAACATAATTAGTAGTGTCGAACTTGAACTGTGATGGGGAAACAGGCATTTATCATCAGTTGATTCAACTGCCTGCCTACCAAAACCTGCCTGTTCAAAATAGTACCAATTTCATTCAGGTACCCTTTGGGTGTAGGAATAGTATGGGACTAGTAAATGCCAAAAAGCTATTATGTACTTGAATTTCCTTAGTAAGCAACTAAGCAAAACTAACCTTCCCTTATTTAAAATTCGGCGTTTTTGTTATAATAACATCAAAGATTATCTATTACTATGCTATTACGTAGTTCCGTTATCCCGAGGTAACTATGTGCCTTAACTGCAAAGACTGGGCACTATGTTATCCCATCATCACTTTTATTGTGTGCCTCAAAAATAGTATGTTATCTTAGGTTCTGCCAGAAAACTGTATAGAATTTGCGTTAATATTGCAATTTTATTCAATCTGAATTCAAACTATCAGTTTAAAGGTTTAACAAACCAACATGATTTTATTTAGTATAGTTATTTTATATATTTTATCTAATGACTGCCGCTCGGTCATGCTTGTGATGCATTTAGGCTTTTACGCTCTGCTTAGGTTACGCGGTGCACACACTGCGCTACGCGCTAGGTCGCGTAGGGCTGATATTGTCATGTTCCATTGTTCCCACAATGGAAGCTTAGAATCACGCGCTCCGTCGCATAGCGCGTAGCACAGTGTGTGGTACGCCTTAGGGAATATAGTATACGGCGTTTATTTTATAAATCATTATGGTCCACAGATGGATGACCCCCTAGAGGTGAAGAAGGAGGAAGAGAGTGACGAGGGCTACACCGGAGTGAACACCACCGCGTCGTCATGCGACTACTCGCTGTCGCAGTTCAAGGACGAGCCGCTCGCAGACCTGCCCGACGATGATAGCTTGGGCAGCGAGGAAGATGCGCCATTGGTAAACTATCTCTCTCTATCATCTTCATCTCATATGCGTCCCTATTGTCCTAACCAAACTGAAGAGAATCTCGTAAAGTGATAAATTGACAAATATCGACTTTGTGTGTCACCGCCCCTGGGAATCGAACCCAGGACCTCCGGATCAGGAGCCCATGGCTCAATGGCTTGGACCACTAGATCATGGAGTCAGTTAATCCTGCAATAGGGTGATGTCTTTCTTCAACTTATACCAAATAGATTTAACTTGCAGTACATTTAGGTTTGGCTCATGTCATGATCATGCCTTTTTATAAGTATGTGTTGATATCTTTAGTTGGAGGGTGTCGGTTTTGTGGTTAAGGGACATAGCCATCGATTGTACCTTCACTGGTACAGGTTACGTGGGACACCTTTATCTTCCGTCTAAACTGCATGTAAAGAATGTAACTAATCTAGAATTTATACTCTACAGATTGCCCGCAAGCGCAAGAGCCACAGCCAACCGAGCGAGAGCGAAGAAGACGTGCCACTCCTCAAACGAAAGAAATTAAAGAAAAAGATCAAAAAAGAAGAATCTGACTTTGAAGATGAAGAAGAAGAGGAAGAACAGCCTAAGAAAAAGAAGAAAAAGGTTAAAGTTGAAAATGTTAAACCCAAACCTGAGAAAAAACTTGCAGTGAAGTCTGTGAAGTCTGAAACTGTCACAAGCGGCGCCAGTCCGACCAAAAGAAAGAAGAAACAGGAGGAAGAACAAGAAGTCTGGAAATGGTAAATTCTAGTTTTGACCTCAAAATCTCGAAATAGTTCTCGCTTACCTACATTTCAGGTTTGACCTATTCTCGCTAGATGGCGCCACGAGCGTATCGCGTGTCAGTGTCATTGACTGAATTTGAGGTTATGTTATGTCAGACAGTCATGTTTATCAGTATAGGTGTGAAACTTATCAATTTTAGTGCTGCTCTCTTCAGAAATGGTTCGCGTAACCTCCTCATTGTCAGACACAGAAGATTTCCTCGACGAAAGTGTGTGAAGAATATGAAATTACTTTCTAAATTACTTATATTTTATTTTAGAAATGTGTTGAGATGTGACCGTGTTTGTTATAGGTGGGAAGAGAAGAAGGAGGATGACGGTACTAAGTGGAAGTTCTTGGAGCACAAAGGGCCGGTGTTCGCGCCGGCTTACGAGCCGCTACCAGAAAACGTCAAATTCCGCTACGACGGGAAAGTGGTGCGGCTGTCACAAGATGCAGAAGAGGTATCGATACATTTATTTATGACTGGTTAACTGATAATAACAAGATAATAATTCAATCAGTGATAACAAAAAACAAATTGCACATAGTTATATTGGTAACCAGCTGACTGTAATCAGGGTGTCCACTTTCTGTAAAGTCAGGAAAAGTCAGGGAAGCTCAAGGTGGTCAGGGAAAGTCAGTGAAATCGAGGGGCCACCTGGAAAGTCAGGGAAGTATTTGATATTTTCAAGTGTGATTGAAAAAAGAGCAGTGTTTTCTTCCCAGTGATTGTAATATGAGGGATAAATTACAGCCCCGGACCAAATGAAGAATCGCAATGTGATGATCACATTTTAATTCTCTTGTGTTTATCTAATTATTTTCATAAAAAGTCGGGCTCGCTTTGCTCGCGTAACATTTATATTGTTTTTTGGTGTTTATCATTTTGTGAAAAGTCAAGCTCGCTTCGCTCCCATCATGTTTTAATACTCTTGCGTGTTTATCTAATTATTTTCATGACTTTTTGTACGCGTGCGTAGTGTCCGTGATCTTTCTGCCATCACATTTATACGAGTCACTCATTGGCAGTTTTAACAGTTTTTCTCATACATTGAAGGGAAGCGTCACTATCAAGGTTTTGCCCCGGTTCGAAAAAATCGTAGATTCGGGGCTGATAAATTACATGCTCTAGCTAGCTAGTCTGACCCTTTTAAACAGACTATTGAAGCAATTTTGTTTTTAGGATTGATGTTATTTAAAAGAGCAGCGTTTTCTTCCCAGTGATTGTAATATGAGGTCAGGGAAATTTGCTGAACTGGTCAGGGAAAGTCAGGGAATTTCTTTAAGCATTATGAGTGGAGACCCTGGTAATACAGCAATCGTAAATTGTTTGAAGAGATACTTCGACCAAATATCTCATAGATGAAGTTGTTTGAAATTATGAGTATGAGGTAAATATCCGAACATATAGTATAGGTCACTCTATACTTAGTACAAGGTGTGGTGTCACCCGCGTTTAAATGATTTTCTCTGCTGTGTTAAATATTTTCGCGTGAAAAATTCGTGCCAATATAGCTTTCTAAATGCGAAAGAATTCCTATAATCACATCAGTTGTATTTTAGTTTCTTTATTTTATTAGTAAAGAAGAATAAAATGTAGTCTAACATTGAACCTGATTTTCAGGTGGCGGGTTTCTACGCGCGCATGTTGGAGCACGACTACACCACCAAGCCTGTGTTCAACAACAACTTCTTCGCGGACTGGCGCAAGGTCATGACGCAAGACGAGACCAAACTCATCAAGGACCTCTCCAAGTGCGACTTCAAGGAGATGGCCGCCTACTTCGCCAGCGTCTCCGAGAAGAACAGGAATCGCACCAAAGAGGAGAAGGCGGAGCTCAAAGCCAAGAACGAGGAGATCACCAAGGAGTACGGCTTCTGCACCATCGATGGACACAAAGAAAAGATAGGCAACTTCAGAATCGAACCTCCGGGCCTGTTCCGGGGCCGAGGCGAGCATCCCAAGATGGGCATGCTGAAGAGGCGCGTCATGCCCGAGGACGTGCTCATCAACTGCTCCAAGGACAGCAAGATCCCCAAGCCCCCGCCCGGACACAAGTGGAAGGAGGTGCGACACGACAACACCGTCACCTGGCTCGCCTCCTGGACTGAAAACGTCCAGGGACAGTCCAAGTACGTCATGTTGAACCCGAGCTCCAAACTGAAGGGAGAGAAGGATTGGCAGAAGTACGAAACGGCGAGGAAACTGCACAAGTGCATCGACAAGATCAGAGACACGTACCGCCAGGACTGGAAGGCCAAGGAGATGCGCGTGCGCCAGCGCGCCGTCGCACTCTACTTCATCGATAGACTCGCGCTCAGAGCCGGTAACGAGAAGGACGACGACCAGGCAGATACCGTCGGCTGCTGCTCGCTGCGTGTAGAACACATCGCATTGCACAAAGAAAAAGACGGCAAGGAATACGTGGTCGTGTTTGATTTCCTCGGTAAAGACTCTATCAGATACTACAACGAGGTGCCCGTGGAGAAGCGAGTCTTCAAGAATCTCGAACTCTTCATGGAGAACAAAAAGGATAACGACGATCTCTTCGACAGACTGAACACGCAGACGCTGAACGAGCATCTCAAGGAGCTGATGCCCGGGCTCACGGCCAAGGTGTTCCGTACTTACAACGCCTCCATCACGCTACAGAGGCAACTAGACGAGCTGACCGACGGAGACGCGTCAATACCGGAGAAGATCCTCGCATATAACCGCGCCAACCGAGCAGTAGCCGTCCTATGTAACCATCAACGGGCTGTGCCTAAAGGGCACTCGAAATCCATGGAAGCCCTGAAGGAGAAGATCCAAGCGAAGCGCGACCAGGTAGACGAGGCGGAGGCCGACCTCGCGGACGCGCGCAAGGCGGCCAAGCGCGGCTCCGTCAAAGAGAAGATGAAGGCCGACCAGAAGTCCAAGGCGCTGGAGCGGTTACGAGAGCAGCTCAAGAAGCTCGAGCTGCAGGAGACCGACCGCGACGAGAACAAGACCATCGCGCTCGGCACCTCCAAACTCAACTATTTGGACCCAAGGATCTCAGTCGCTTGGTAAGTTCTCGTTGGTACTTTTCTATGGCAAAATTTTAATTTTAATCATTTATTTACACAATTGTCCAGTATTATAAGACATTTAACAAAAGTATCCAACCTGCAATATCAACGATCAACCTGCAATATCCATAATCTTTTCTAATAATTATTGCATGTAGTAATTTCAATGTCTTCAATTTATTTGGAAGTTTATTAAATAACACACTTTTTACAAATAACCTATAATCTAATCTAGCATTTGTGGTCTGCAGGTGCAAGAAGCACAACGTGCCGATAGAGAAGATTTACAACAAAACTCAGCGCGACAAGTTCCGCTGGGCGATCGACATGGCCGGACCCGACTACATCTTCTAGACGACTCCACCCACTGTCTACATCTACACCACGAGAGCAACTACTTAGCAGAAGCTATACTGTTTATACACTTCTACTTTTAAATCTACAAACGTTCCAATGTATGTATATTTTAATTTACACGCTATGGATTTAAGGACTTGACTTTTGAAATTGAGTGATTGTATGCTAAATTATTTGGACCCGACGATTCGAAATATTGTTCCTCCCGGTTAGGATCCAAATTAGAAGTCTGATTCTAATTTATTATGAATAGATAACTTAGTTCGCTTAACACTTGCTTATAGTTTAATTAGGGTAAGATGTAGTTTATTACAGGTTTAGTGTTAAGGTTTTTCGTGTACAGATTCGTGATCTGCCAAGCCTCATGACTCGCCCTTTGCGTCGTAAAGCCATCGTTCGCACGAAATACGATTTCTGCTGTTTAGTATTAAAATACGCAAGGGTGAGCGACTTATTGCGAAAACGACAGATTGCAGATTTTGTATTATTGAAATGACAAGATGCTGTGAAACAAAAAGTGAAAATCGTGTTTATTATAGTAAAAAATGCGTGCATTGGTGCATGTGCATTGCATAGCGAGCATTCGCTACGGATGCGGTTCTAGGTTAATTTTGGCTAGTTGCACCGTTCTACTTAACGAACATTTGTTCATCAAAAGCAATAGTCCAGTGCCCTTTTTTACATTTGAGACGCAATAATCCGAGTCCCAAAATATAATGTAAATTATTATTGTGTATTTTGTGCACAATGTGCAGTAGTAAATGTTGTAAAGTAAGAAATACATACGTTATTTTATTTTTATATAAACATAGGATTGAAAACTTGGCTGATACGGCCGACAGAGTTACGAAAGGTACAATGTTAGGTAAATTTGTAATATTACAATTATGTGTGCATCTGTAAATAGTAAATTTTTACCATGTCAAACAATATTTGTGAAATGAGATTATTCAAGTAAATAAAATAAAACATTGACATTAGAAAATAATGATTTTTATTTACAAATGTATCACAAATTTTGAAAACGGCTAAAAATTTTAACCAAAGCCATTATCATTGAAGAAATCTACATTCTCCAAACCTTCAGGCATATATTGCAACCCTGACTCATCTTTGTTTAACATGTTGTAACCACGTCCATATCCTGCAAAGAAAACACACTTAACAAAAGAACACAAAATCTTCATTTCACTATCATCATCAGCCAATACATCTTTCAGGATCAAAAAGTAGAATTTGTATGTGTTGATGTGTGGCTTATTTTAGCACTGCTCATGTCACACCCATTTTGATCATTTCAAAGATTTTCTAAATACTTCTATCATACCGATTGTTAAGTATTGACGTCATAGCAAATGCAACATTCAGCTAAGTCCATGTATTCAGCACTGAACTGAAGGGAAAGGTGCAACTTAACATACCCAACTGCTTCATAAGTTTCGTAGGCGCATTTCGTAAATGCAATGGCACGGGCGGCAAAGGACCCTTGTTTTCCGCCAGATGTTTCTTACAGCGCTTCATGGCGCGGTACACCTCCTGGCTCTTGTCCGCGCGCGCGAGTCTCACCGCGCACTGCGCCAGTAACACGTCGCACTCCGGCATACCGATCTGCTGGCAGCCCTGCAGGCAAGCCACGGCTTCTACTAGAGCGTTGGGGTCCGCTAGACCTGGAAAACTTCTGTCGTTTATGGGAGAAGTACCTTTCGCCTTATCTCTATGCAGATACAAAGTTCAGTTCAGCAAGCTTACATAGAAACCAAAACTTAAAACCACACCAATGGAGATAGCAAGCTGTTGGGAGGGGGATGCGAGCCAGGCGGCGAGGCTTCTACCGTGTAGGGACCGTTAAACCATTAACGCATACGAGTCCAAATATGACCACCCATTTTTGATAGTTTATTTTTGTTTAGTTACCGTTACTGAGTGAGAATAACTTATAAAAAAATTGTGGTCATATTTGGACTCGTATGCCGTAAAGGGTTTATCTTTGGTAGTGTGGATGGTAGTATCGTAAACAAATAAGGTTGACAACTGTGATGCTATTGCCTGAGATGGGTGAGAATGTTATCAAGCAAAGCATTGTATGCTATCAAAGCGTTTTATGTGCTTTGGATTGGAAGTAGGTATTAGACTACGGTATTAGAGTTAGAATAGTAATCCAAGCATATGATTATTTGAGGAGCTTGAGACATGCCATAATCTTCTAACTTATTAAAGCTATTCATATCCAGCATAGAAAATGCTCACCAATATCCTCACTAGCGGCCCTTACGAGTCTTCTCGCGATGTATATAGGGTCTTCCCCGCCTTGCATGGCCCGAGTGGTCCAGTACAAAGCTGCATTATCGTCGCCCGCGCGGATGGACTTGTGTATCGCGGACACTGTGTTGTAGTGCTCCTCGCCTTTGCGGTCGTACAGCATGTGCGAGCGCTAGAAAAGAGATTGAATATTTTATGCACTAGCTACAATTCCGACGTTTTCCAAAGATAATGTCCTCGCTTATCCTGCCACCTCTATCAAGCATCTATCTATATACGTAGAGACATCACCTTGATTCCATCCTGGATGTCCTCGAGCATGAGCACTGCAGGTCCTGCGCTGTGCAGCTCCTGCCCAGTATCTCTTGCGCTGACCGCCAGCTCTAAGGCGCCCAGCGCTACACGCGCGTCTCCGTCACAAACTTCTGCTAGCCAGCGGAGGGAAGCCGGCTCTATCAAGCATCTGTGAACATTCAACAATCAAAGACTGCATTTATTAATTTAATTAATGGAGACATGACGGTGAAAAGTGTGTACAGAGTGGAGTGTCACTCTTAAAACCATCATCACCTTGCCGCCCACCTATACCTATTCATAATCTAAAGTAATAAATGACTATTTGCCTACCTAGGAATCTCATCATTACTACTGTTTTCCATTTTCCCTGACTCCACAACACAAGCTTTTAATTTTTTGAGAGCTCTCTTCAGGATGACCATGACATCTTCAACAGACAATTTCTCCATGACGACCACCCTGCACCGACTTAGCAGGGCATTGTTGAGGCTGAAGGAAGGATTCTCAGTGGTAGCACCTATTAGTATGATGGTGCCATTCTCAACATGTGGTAGGAAGGTGTCCTGCTGGAGTTTATTGAATCTGTAAGTTAGAAATGAACATTTCTGTAGCACACTGCAACTTTTTGTGAGTATCCTTTCAAAATACTGATATCCAAAATATTTTTTTGTAAGTTAAATACCTTTATTCATTATTCATTTATTAAATTCGACACATATGGCTTACAGTCAACCAGGCGCACACAATGGCACACAATGTTGAGTCAAGATTTTTTTTTTTTTGCGAAATTACATATTGATGACATAAATTACAAAATTGAGTTTATATACAGAAAAGATCTTAGAGCAACACGGCCTTCCGCTCGCCAGCCGTGTTGCTCTAAGGAAAAGATAAATAAGTGACAAAGAATTCGGATAAATAATATTAGTATTAGGAATTAAAACTTAAAATTAAATAATACATATTTACTACTTATCTAAAGAGTTGAAATTAGTTCTGGGAGAGGCATATAATTTTAACTATTAATTGTTAACTCCCACTCCAACTTAGGTACCTACAAACATTACCTATACCTATATTTACTCAAGAGCAAAGCTTTTACAATGTAAAGTGAGGGTTCCCTGATAAGTATTATGATTACATACATTTACTTAAAAAAGGGTTTGTAAAACTTAGTTCTCAAGATTAGCCAGGGACCAGGGAGACCGTCAGAATCAATATAAAACCCAATACCTATGTATGTAATCCATTCATAAAGAGTACAGTTTGCCTCTTGTACTGCATTTCATTCCTGTAAGGGTTCCCTGATAAGTTTGAGTTACTATACTAAGTATTTTGGGAAAATTGAGATAACAAGATAAGCCAGGGAGAACTTCAGAAACAATATGAAACCTGATACCTATGTATTTCATCCATAAAGAGCACAGTTTGCCTCTTGAACTGCATCTCATTTTTGGCCACCTTTACCACTTCCTTGACATCATTGATCCCGGCCATTGTGGCTGATAACTTCACAAACCTCATGGTAGGACACTCTTTGCAGATGTTGCCCACTACATTGGCTAGAGAAGTCTGCAATCAAAAATTGCTTTGATTATTATACAAACATTTATACATTTTTCTAATTTGTAACAATACACAAATTGGAAAATAGGAGGGCAGAAATTGGATGAGAATGACTGAAGATCAAACTGAGTGGCATGCCATGGGAGAGGCCTATGTCCAGCAGTGGACTGATACAGGCTGATGATGATGATGATAAACAATACATAAAAAGAGATATTACACAAATCAGTACTGAACTTATAATAGGAACAAATAAATGCATCAAATTCAATAATAGTATTATGAAAATACCTTTCCACAACCTGGAGGTCCCCATAAGATCATATTTGGTATCTTCTTCTGCTCCAGCATTGAGCGCAACATAGACCTGGTTCCAAATGCATCCTTCTGACCCACAAGGTCATTTAAACCAAGAGGCCTCATTTGTTCCGCCAATGGTCCTTTTCCTTCCTTTGAGGTGGTATCTTTGGAAAGCTGGACATTTTTACCCTTAGCCCTGGGTGTTGTACTTTCTGGTTCCTGAAAACGATATATTATATTGATTAAAGTTTATCAGTGAACTCTTTATCTTTATATTATCTTATCTTTGTAAATAGCTTTTGAGTACCGGCATAATTTGTATTAGATAAGAAATAATAACCTTACCTTCCGCGATTTACCAGATGTTGTACTTGGGCTAGGACTTAACTTCAATCGTTTTTCTTGCGGCATAGGGTTTTCCAGATGAGGTCCAGCTCTTTTTGATGAACTTTGTTCAGGCTGAGTATTCAGAAAAAGACATTTGTTTACATGTTCTTCAATAGTTTCTTGTTTAAATTCCCGGTTACAAACTGGGCATGCAACCATTTGTAATGAACCGGAGCTCTTTTCAGGCACTATATTTTGTGATTCCATTATAGTGACATATTAAATTCCACATAATTTCACAAAAATATGAAATTCACACAAAAGTTGTTTTACCGCGCGGAAGCTGTCAAATTGAGTTTTTTATATTTTAAACTTGCGGGCTTTAAAATGATAATCTGAGTCAACGCCATACAAGCTACAAATGTAAAGTTTCGTCTAATGTTTTGTTTGAGACTTAGATAAATATCGAAAAGCGCATCAAAGACATTCGTTTCATTGCACGTTTTTTGGTCTTTTTCAATGAAACGAACACGAACGATCTGTCAAAATGCATTTACTTTGCACAATTTTGTAACATTTACATATGAAAGAGTAAGTAGACAATATAATGAGTCGTCATATTTTGCTTCTCTTTTGCACATAGTATTTTAAACGAAACATGCACAAAAAAAAACAAACAAGTGGCTTACGTTGTCCAAGAAACAGTTAATCATTGTTATTTTAATGTTTTTACGGGATTGTTAAATTATTGTGGCCTAAAATATGTCGTGAAACGTTTAAACACGCTATAATATATCTACGAACACAGTAACCAATCATGGATTCGCCGAAAATAACGAAGAAACGAAAGGAAAAGAAGACACAAAATGAGGTCAGAGAACTTTCAGAAGAAATTTGTTTAGAAAAATCATCACTGAATACTGCCGCTACTGAGAGAGAAGTGGTAAGTTATTAAAAACAACTATTGTTTACTGCGTATTTTTTAAATATCTGAAACTACAGTTGATTCTGTTTTTTGCCATTCAAAATTTACAGTTGAAATTTTACAGAATGGTCAATAAATTTTATATTTTTCTTATGATATAGGGAATTAATTAATAAGAATGGTCAATAAATTTTATATTTTTCTTATGGTATAGGGAGATGGTGCTCCAGCGGAAACTGAAACAGAGATATCGAAGACTGTAATAGAAGCAAGTGAAATAAAAGACATTGAGCCACGGAGCCTAGGATGGTCTATTCATATAGAAATTGATCTAGTATGGTTAACATTACTTTTCTTCGCACTCTGCACCAGGCTATATAATCTAGATGAACCAAGGCATATTGTGTAAGTTTGAATTTTAAAACTTTTTTATTAAATAAAAATTTAAGAAAATACTTTACTTTAACAGCAAAAAATAAGTAACATGAGTCAAAAAAACTGTAATTAGGTAATTAAAATGTTACTTTCACACAAATAAGTAACTAAGTAAGTCTTTAAGTAATGAACTTCAAAATTTTTATTCTAATTTAAAACTTAATCATACTTTGCAATTTTATTAATATGCAAAAAATTTCACAGATTTGATGAACTACACTATGGGAGGTATGTCTCACTATACACAAAGGGAGTGTTCTTCTTTGACGCCCACCCTCCCTTAGGCAAACAGCTACTATACCTAGCAGGCAGAGCTGCAGGGTACAATGGTAACTTTACATTTGACAAAATAGGCTCAATGTACTCTGAGAATGTGCCTATTAGAGCATTAAGACTTGTACCGGCTGTGGCTGGGAGTTTGCTGGTATCAGTCACATATCAGTTAATGAAGGAGATCTGTAATAATCACTGGACTGCCATTTTAGCTGGACTGCTTGTTTTATTTGGTAAGTTGTCTTTCTCTATCTTCACTGATAAGCCTAGTATCAAGAGCAAACTCAATGAAAATAAAAATGTCTTCCTTGTATTTTTAGTGTTCCTGTAAATTATGGCTACAGTAGGTACTAACTATTTAGGTTCCTTTAATTATTTCTAACTGAATAACTAATTTTATTTATTTATTTGATACATTTATGACAATGGATAATTAATATTTTGAGATATACTTGGGTTAGGTACTATTTAGATTATTTTATTTCATTTGTGGTTTATTTAATATTTTATAAAGATTTGCATACCAATGTAATAGGTGGTTTTAGAGCAAATAAATGATCTTATCTTATCTTATCTTGACCTATTATTTTCAGAGAACTCTTTCCTAGCTCAGTCTAGGTTCATGTTGTTAGAGAGCATACAAATCCTGTTTGGCCTGTGCGGATTATTGTGCGCTCTAAAAAGCACTCGCAAGTCTGGTGCAGCTTCTGTCATATGGCTTAGTTTTAGCGCCATCTGCCTTGGATGCTGTTTTTCGTAAGTGCGAAATATGTATCCTTGATATCATAATTTATTCTGAAGATTGCTAAACAATAAACTGTAATATAATTCTATGACATTTCAGGGTAAAATATTCAGGCCTCTACACCTACTTTTTAGTACTGTTCCTTGTCGGGCGCCAAATATGGCGTCGGATAGACGACGCTCAATCAGGCTTTCGTCTCATCGTTTCTGCGTTATGGCGCCTGACGATTCTACTTGTGATTCCACTGGTTGTATACCTGGCAGTGTTCTACGCGCACTTGTCGATGTTGCCTAAAGCCGGGCCGCATGATAGCGTGATGACGAGCGCGTTCCAAGCGTCTCTGCAGGGAGGACTCGCGAGTATAACGCGAGGCCAGCCACTGCATGTGTCCCACGGGTCACAGATTACTCTAAGGTACGTTTTGGTACTCGAATTTGCAGTTGCATCCAAATGGAACACCATACACGATTTCTTACGAAACTTTCATACATAAATCACACTTATTAGTTTTACCATATTCTCGGGTTTTTACAGCTCCCACAGTCCAGTCATTCAACTAATTATAATGAATTAAACCTTCAATAAAACATTCTGTGTTACCTTGGAATACCACATAAGAAAAACTCGTATCTTTTCCGTCAGACACGCGCACGGACGCACGTGTTGGCTGCACTCTCACGCGCACGTGTACCCAGTGCGGTACAGCGACGGTCGAGGATCCTCGCACCAACAGCAAGTCACCTGCTACAGCTTCAAGGACGTCAACAACTGGTGGATCGTCAAGAGGCCCGACCAGGTCTGTAGAAAATAAGAAGTCAGAATTAAAACCTGTTCTTATGTTCGTTATTATTAAAAACTTGTGTTAAAAACTTATATATATTCTTTATTGCATAGAAATAACTAAAACTTACTAAGTATTTGTATTTGTGCAGGTTTCCCTGGCAGTTTCTCGACCGCCGGACGCGATCCGTCACGGTGACGTGGTGCAGTTGCTGCACGGCATCACCAGTCGAGCGCTCAACTCGCATGACGTCGCCGCGCCCGTATCCCCTCAGTCACAGGTAAGCTTACAAACATACACGCATTGCTTGAGTGTCACCAATCAAACAATATTCCAGCTGTTTACTCGATATGATCTTCTACCACCGTCAAGTAAATCTCGCTGGAAGGAATGCTGCTGCACTTTCGTTGGATGTATCTCTTTCTTCACTTATGATATTCGCGAGATGAGATAAAGCCCAACTCATTATCATGATAATGAATCTGACCAAAGAACGAACAAAAGACATAACATTCCGAACATTCTCTACAAACTTGGAGCTTATTACCCCATTTCTCTCTCACAGGAAGTGTCATGCTACATCGACTACAACGTATCGATGCCGGCTCAGAACCTATGGCGCGTTGACATCGTGAACCGCGACAGCGAGGAAGCCACGTGGGACAGCATTCGGTCTCTAGTCCGTCTGATCCATGTGGACTCTGGTTCGGCGCTGCGGTACAGCGGGAGGCAGCTGCCTTCCTGGGGCTTCCATCAACATGAGGTGGTGGCTGATAAGGTGATACAGCATCAGGATACCGTGTGGAATGTTGAGGAGCATCGTTATACGAAAGGTAAATGATACTTTGTTTACAGAATTTACTTCAATTCTGAATGAACAAAGCAAATATGCTGCTTTTGTTTGCACGTCGCTAGCGTCATTCGAAATATAGTTTATTTATCAGAATAATCCCGCTTTGATCGTAAATGAAGGAAGAAAAATTAAGGGATTTCACCGTCATTCAAGTGTTATTCAAATCTCACATGTGTCGATATTACGATTTGGACTTTCTTCCGGCCACTGAAGGAGAGTGAGAAATGAAATTATGAATGAGATCCACAGTATTTTGGCCATCAGATTTAAGTATAAAAGTTTTGAATTTTTTTAGCCACCCAGTCAACATGCCTTTTCTTTTCTTGTTACAGCGGAAGACAGAAAAGAGCGCGAGCGCGAGCTAGTATCAGCCGAGATGATTCCCACAGCTGTCACAACACTGTCTTTCTGGGAGAAGTTCGCGGAGCTCCAGTACAAGATGTTCGCGCACGCGCCCGACGCGCCGCAGGGACACATGTTCGCCAGCGAGCCCGCCGAGTGGCCGCTACTCGCTAGATCTATAGCGTACTGGCTGTCGCCGAACTCTAATGTGAGTAGACATGGTTCACTACAGAACGAGTGATTGTTCACTACAAAATGAGTGATAGTTCACTACAACATAAGTGATAGTTCATTTCAAAATTAGTGATAGTTCACTACAACATAAGTGATAGTTCACTACAATATAAGTGATAGTTCACTACAAAATAAGTCTTCTTCTTAGCGAGTGGATTTTCGAGCCGAACAACGACCCGATAAACCCTGGTGTCAGAGTTTTCAAACCGCCTAGTAGCACAGCTTTATAGGCCTCTGACATGGTTTCAGTGTCGACCACTATCAAAGACAGCGACCGGGACCGACGGCTTAACGTGCCCTCCGAAGCACGGAATCTTTTTTCTTTTCGGACAATCAGGTGATTCAGCCTGCAATGTCCTAACCAAACTGGGGAAAACCTCACAAAGTGATAAATTGACAAATATCAACTTTGTGTTCCCCCCCGGGAATCGAACCCAGGACCTCCGGATCGTAAGCCCACAGCTTAGACCACTAGACCACAGAGGCAGCAAAATAAGTGATAATAGTTCACTACAACATGAGCGATAGTTCACTAAAACGTGATTGATAGTGTTGTGAATATTAATTTAAATTTGTTTTCCGCAGGCCCAGATCCACCTCATCGGTAACCTAGTGATATGGTACGCGGGAACACTCTCAGTCCTGCTATACGGTGGTCTACTGTCGGTGTACGCGCTGCGCTCGCGACGCGCATGCGCGGACCTCCCCCCGCGCGCCGCGCACCGGTTCTACGACGCCGGGTACACGCTGTTCCTGGGCTACTGGCTGCACTACCTGCCATACTTCTTCATGGACCGCACTCTCTTCCTTCACCACTACCTCCCCGCCTGTATCTTCAAGATACTCCTCCTGACTTACGTCATAGATCACCTCTATCACGTGTTGTTGCTCCGCGAAACAACGCGACCGTTTACGAATCTCTTCATAGTTGGTCTCGTTGTTTGGTTGGCGTATGTTGTGATCACTTTCAAGAAATTCAGTGTTCTGAACTATGGAAATGTAGATCTGACCGAAAATGATCTCATGAATCTCAGATGGAAAGATACTTGGGACTTTATCCTTCACAAGAGGGGCTAATGTAAGATTTCACAAATCCATGACATTCCAATACTCAAGACTTGTAGATGCCATTACCTTTGTAAATCTCGTCAAATATCACAAATTAATATATCTTTAGATTGTTAGTTTAAGAAATGTAATATATTGTAATTTTAAGCTCAATTATTTCTAAAGAAGAAGAAATTTTTATAAAATTGTTTACATTCCATTTGACAGTTGTATTTAATATTTTATACATAAAATAAGTTATTATTTTATATATGTCTTTTATTTCTTATTTCTTCAATTAAAATAATATTTTAATATAAATTTCATTTGTAAGAAATATCTATAACAAAGATAAACAGGCAGAAATTTCAGAGTCAAGAAGAAAAACCCTAATATGTAGAAAATAGTTTAATTAAATACAATTCAAGCATGACAAAAGATTTAGCGACTGCTGCCAGAGGGCTCCACCTCCATGGGCGTGGCGCGCGGGATGGGCCGCACCAGCGAGGCTTCCACCTGCAGCGGGATCACGCGCTGCTTCAGCACCGCCGTCGTGCCCAGAGGGTACTTGTAGTTACCTTGCTTCTTGCCCTGAAAGTAAAGAGAGATTGTTATGTTTTCACAAGAAGTATCAAACATTTATACTTTTCTATGCTTGCTACCTGCCTATAATTTATTTAGGTACAAACAAACAAGATAGCAAAATAGCAGTAATAATTTCCAAGTGAAGATCAGACTGCAATGGACTTGAGGGAATACTGACAGCTGACTGACTTTAATATGAATGATGGCACCCATATGATGATGATGAGATGATGAAGAATTTCAAAACTTTCTATGTTTTTCACAAATATTTCAAAAATAAATACTTAATTCATTTTTGTTTACTTCTTAAATAAGAATTTTCTACATATACATACTGCTTATGTTGACTGTTTATTAGTGCATCAGAAATTAAGATTTATCCAATCAATAGTATTTTTTCTACACACCTTAACATTGGCTTCTTCATAAGTGCGGAGGTACTGAGCTGGGCCAGTGTTGCGGATGACACACAGGTCCACATTGGATCCAGATCCCAAGTCATTGAAGATACCAGCGGCAATGGCATCTCGGACCAGCTTCTTGCCAGCCTCCTCGGGCATGTTGGGCTTCCAACCAGCTTCAAATATTGCCATGGCTGCTAAGGAACCAGAACCTGGGAAAGAAAGAAAAAGCATACAATAAAGTACAGACCATCAAATTGAGTACTCTTTTAGATAGGCCCATGAAACTTTATTATGGGAGCAACAACTTAGTCTTATGTCTGTACCACTACAAGTAAAATGAATGGTTTCTTACCCATAGTAGCATAAGGCAGTTTATCAACAGATCCATGAGGGTAAATGCAGTAGATGTGTGGACCAGTGCGGTCCACGCCGCCGAGCACGAGCGCAGCGCTGACGTAGCCCTGGTAACGGAACAGCATGCGCTTCAGCAGCGTAGAAGCTGTCTCTACCGGCACCGTGCGGCCCGTGTGCAGACGCTGCAGCTCCAGCTGCGACGCCACCGTCTGGGTCGTCATCTCCGTGTCCGCGGCCGTACCAGCACCGCAGCAGTACATGTTCGATGCCAAATAGTGGATCTTGGAACAGTTTTTGTCGGACACTACTGTGTTCTCAGTCGCTCGGGTATCGGCGCCCAATATAACTCCGTCCGCGTAAATGATGCCCACGATAGTGGTACCAGTTTTTGTTGCTTTGGGAGCAGGGAAACCTTTTTGAGCGAGGAATGCATTACTGAAAAAAAACGGTTTATGTGGGCTCAGTTTGTAAGTAAACTCGGAAGTTAAAAGTCATTCGCCGACTAGTAGAAAAACTTACCGCTGGCAGTTCTCGAAAGAAAAACCTGGTGGAGGGATTTCCGGAGCTAACAATGAAGCCATTTTGTATAGTAATTTATATCTGGGAAACTAGAATTATATTCCAAAATTATTTATTTTTCTAACCTCTACCACAACTCAACAAACTAACTGTCATCGGATGACTTTACGATTTTTCATGTCATGAATGGAAACTAGAACTTCTAAACGCAACACCGTTCATTCATTCATTCATGGCTTGGTCTGGCCCAAAAGACTTGCATCCAGGCCATATTTTTTTTTTAAAAATGGCTTGGTAATTCTACTGCGCCATCTATTGTTGAGTAGCAGAACTTTTTCAAGTTGCATGTTTTAGAAACCCCCCACGCACACGATAAATCTTTCAGGGTTCTGATTTTGGTTTGACAAACTAAATCATCTGGTCTATTCGGCCTGATTCTCGTATTGATAAGATAAATATGGCAACACTAAGTATTACGAGGCCTGCCGTGATTGGTCAAATTTCACGTAACATGAAAAAATACAATATTTGACCCTAATTCTACTCTATTTAAGTATTTATTTCATTATCTCAACTGTGCACATGTAACATTTTGATAGTGAAGTAAAATGAAGAGCCAATCAGAGCCGGACGAATTGTCTTCGTTCTCGTTTTCTGTCAAGTTATGTCAAAAGGCGAAATGTTGGAGCTTATTTAATCCGATTATTTGCAAAAATCTTTAACTTCTAAATTAATTTCTAGGTGCAAACGTATTAAAAATGTTACCCAGTTCCGCATATGTGTTACTAATTTATATATTATCCGCACTAGTCCTATCGGTAGCCGCTCGCGACTTTTACAAAATTCTCGGTGTTTCCCGTTCCGCTAACACGAATGAAATAAAGAAAGCTTACAGAAAACTAGCAAAAGAGCTGCATCCAGATAAGAATCAAGATGATCCAGATGCTTCCCAAAAGTTCCAAGATCTTGGAGCGGCTTACGAGGCGTTATCGGACCCGGAGAAGCGTGAGTTGTACGACCGCTGCGGCGAGGAGTGTTTGAAGAAGGACGGCATGATGAACAACAATGACCCCTTCGCAAGCTTCTTCGGTGACTTTGGCTTCCATTTCGGAGGCGAGCAACAGCAGCACGAGACGCCGCGCGGAGCCGACGTTGTTATGGAACTCACTGTCACTCTAGAGGAACTTTACAATGGGAATTTCATTGAAGTAAGTGCCGCTTTCCCTCTCACCATTCACCAAATAAACATATTCATCTCGAATGTCTGAATGACTCCTAATCGCAAGATTTTCGATTACAGATAACCCGTAACAAGCCAGTGATCAAGCCGGCATCAGGCACTCGCAAATGCAACTGCCGGCAGGAGATGGTGACCAGAAATCTGGGTCCTGGTCGCTTTCAGATGATGCAGCAGACTGTTTGTGATGAATGTCCTAATGTAAAACTTGTTAATGAAGAAAGGCTGTTAGAAATAGAGGTTGGTATAAATTATACAGGGTGTTAATTTAATTGCGTGCCATAGCTTAAGGGGTTTTTCAGTAACATATAAGGAGCCCATAAAAATATTTAAAAAATCCACAGTGGAAGTGGTTAACAAGGGCTGAAATAATGATGATGTTTTGGTAAAACTTGTTAATTTGGCCATTGAATAGTAGAAAAGATATAATTAAAATTCTTAAATATTCATTTCCAAACAAAATTTTGTATAAATCAAACTGTATATATATTGACTCATTTACTATGTTAATTTATTTTCCTAAAGGTGGAAGTAGGAGCTCCTGATGGCCACAAGTCGAGGATGCGAGGAGAGGGAGAGCCTCACATGGATGGGGAGCCGGGAGACCTGGTCATTGTCCTCAAGACGGAGAAACATCCACACTTCACTCGGCGTGGAGATGACTTGTATACTAACATCACTATTTCTCTTCAGGTAAGAGATTTTTTCTTACAAACCTAGAATAAAAATTAAATAACCCCTAAAAAATTACACCAATTAACTTCATAATACCATTGAAAGTACATGCATAAAATAAAATGATTCTTCAACAATAAAATTCAGCCATGAAACATACTATTCAATAAAATCATTACTACTACTACTACTATTAGCCTATATTGTCCCACTGCTGGGCAAAGGCCTCCCCATCCTTCTTCCACCTCTCACGATCTTTGGCAACCTCCCAGTGCATTATATTGATTGTTAACATATTCACAGGGAATTAATTGAAAAATATGAAAAAGCCTCATAAAAAACGCTGATAAAGAATTCTTATCTGACTTAACCATTTTAATCTAGCATGTGTGACATTTGGCTTTGATTAGCTTATGTTTTGACTCAAATGTGTAAACTGGCTCTAAACTTTTTTGCCTTCCAGGATGCCCTTACTGGGTTCACCCTAGACATAACCCACCTGGACGGCCACAAGGTGTCAGTCTCCCGCGACAAGGTGACGTGGGCGGGCGCGCGGGTCCGCAAGAAGGGCGAGGGGATGCCCAACTTCGATAACAACAACCTGCACGGCAACCTCTACGTCACGTTCGATATCGACTTCCCTAAACAAGACTTCACTGATGAGGAGAAAGAAGGTAAAATAATCGTAATTATAATTTTAAACATCATCAGCATTAATGATTCCAGTACCTATGTAGTTGTTTTTCCTTTGGGCCCTAACTCCAATGGGTCGAGGTCGAGAGGAGGGCGTAAACTTACAATGTCCATGTTCCGCCCCTCTAATAGCATGAAAAATATGCTTATCTATGTTTGTCTGCTGATTGTTGTCAATCAAGAATGTGATATGTATTGCATTTTTCTATTAAGTTATTTCCATTGTTGAATATTTCCAAGAACTTAACATTTTTGTTTGTTTCAGAACTTCGGAAGTTGCTCAAGCAAACACCAAATAACAAAATATACAATGGACTATAGTAGCCACAATGCCAATTTAATTTATTTAAGTAGTGAATTTGAGTGCAATGGTATGAACAAAAGTTGGTGTGAAGAGAAGCATTTTGAGTTGCTGTGACATGTGATTGTTTTTATAAATAAAATAAAAAGATCCATTTAAAAATTGTATATGTATTGTATTTTCTATAAATTCTCGATTGATACAGTAACAATTAACTAGAATAACTGATCTACTTATTGTCTAACCTATACATAATGGCACAAAGATAACTCCATAAAACGGCTGGGTCATAAAAAGGCAATAATGGTATAAATTGCCTTTACAGAAAAGCCTTAATTATAATTAAAAATACCAAAGTTGCATAACCACAAAGATGGGAGTAACTTATTAAAAATACTTACGAAATATTAATTGTCTTTTCTACATTAAAATACTCATAAAATCTATCTATCGCAATATTCGTAATATCACAAGGTATAATAAAGAAAACAAATAGTATGCCTAACGAATGTATCATACTAATACAACCAATAATAAGAACTTTAAGTCATACAGTAAACATTCGAAATCATCTCTTTCCTTCCTCCTTCACAGTGTCAATTCCTCTGTCGCTCTCACTCCCTCTTCCGCCCTGTCTCCCTTCATATTTCACTATTTCCCTTTTTCACTCACTCTCTACCCTATTTCACTCTTCCCTTTTTCACTCTTTTTTTCTTTCTTTCGCTTTATCTCTAAGCGACGAGGCAGGCCTCCTGCGCGGCGGGCGTGAGGTCGGGCGCGGCGGAGGCCTGCAGCACGCTGTTGACGACGGCGCGCGCCAGGTAGCCCACACTCACGGCCTGCGGCGCCGAGCTCAGCGCCTCGCTAGACGGCTGCAGGCCACTGTCCTGTTAGGAAAAAATATGTCTTTTTAGCTGCTCTTTATTATTTACTAGCTTTCCGCTCGCGGTTTTACCAGCGTAATATGAGTTTTCCCTGGGAAATAGAGGTTTTTCCCCTGTGAAAAGTAACATATGCATGTCCTATTCAAGGATATAATCTACATATATGTTACAAGTTTTATCTCTATCTTTCCAGTGGTTGAAGCGTGATTGAGTAACAAACATCCAAACTTTCGCATTTACAATTTAAGTAGGATTTATTCACACGGGAGGGATTCTAACCTTCTGGACAGATCCATCACTTCCCTGCAGAACGACAAATACCTACGCTATAATTAACTAAACTTTCTAGCAGTCAAGCGAAACGAGGAAATATGAGCTTACGGAGCGTTTCAAGTGCACAGCGGGCGATGACTGTAAAGTAAAGTGGCAACCAATTTAATAAAAAACACACAGCAGCTCCACGCACAGCTGTCGTCCAGAGCTTGTTAGTGGTCTTCAACACTACTTTACCTTGGCATAAGTGACATGTGCGTCATCCAGCAGCTTGTCCAGATGCAGCGGCTGTTTCAGCGTCAGCTCCGGGTTCCGTCTCAGTATGGTGGCGCACACACACAGCAGCTCCACGCACAGCTGTCGTCCAGAGCTTGTTAGTGGTCTTCAACACTACTTTACCTTGGCATAAGTGACATGTGCGTCATCCAGCAGCTTGTCCAGATGCAGCGGCTGTTTCAGCGTCAGCTCCGGGTTCCGTCTCAGTATGGTGGCGCACACACACAGCAGCTCCACGCACAGCTGTCGTCCAGAGCTTGTTAGTGGTCTTCAACACTACTTTACCTTGGCATAAGTGACATGTGCGTCATCCAGCAGCTTGTCCAGATGCAGCGGCTGTTTCAGCGTCAGCTCCGGGTTCCGTCTCAGTATGGTGGCGCACACACACAGCAGCTCCACGCACAGCTGTCGTCCAGAGCTTGTTAGTGGTCTTCAACACTACTTTACCTTGGCATAAGTGACATGTGCGTCATCCAGCAGCTTGTCCAGATGCAGCGGCTGTTTCAGCGTCAGCTCCGGGTTCCGTCTCAGTATGGTGGCGCACACACACAGCAGCTCCACGCACAGCTGTCGTCGCGGCGCCGACTCGACGCGGACTAAAGCTTCTTCTACCAGTAGTGCGAAGGAGAGTTCCGAGCGAGACATGTTAACGAGAGTCGGGTCGGCGGGGATGGAGTGGCCCTGTGAAGAAAAAATCGCGATTTGATCCAATTCCTTTCGATCAGCCGCTAAAATGCAAGCAGATAAAATGGACATGACCTGTTACTACAGCAAAATATCTGCAGTCAGGTCTAGTCGATTATATCTAAAATAACCAAGTGAAGGAAAAGATTAAGGTCATGTCGTACAAGGAGGTCAAGGAGAAGGCGGAATGTAGGGAGACCTGGCGTTCACTTCATGTACTCAACCGACAAGAGCAAGGCTCTTAAATTAATGATGGTGAGGTCTAGTCGATTATATCTAAAATAACCCTCAAAACATATCAGAGGTGGCGAAACGACCTTTGTTTAGGTGTTTGACGCTCCGCCTACACTATAGCTGTATGTTACGTGGGCTGATACGTAATCTACCCGAACGGATCCTCACCCCATCGATCAGATCCTCGTCTATACATCATATCAACTGGAAATACCTGCAGTGACAGTGAACACCGTTAAACAACGTTTACAGCGAGATCTTACCTGAACAATAATCCCTTTAGGAGTTCTGAGCAGAATATCCCACACTTGTATGTAGAAATGTTTAGGCACTCGACACAAACAGCCTTCCAGCTGGCGTCTTTGAAGGGGCGTCAACCTGCAAACAGAGAGTGGGTAAACAATGAGAACTCGACATTTGTTCAAAATTGATCAGCACATATCTTATTTAGGCATACACAGGCTTGATTATATTACCAACCCCTTTTCATCAGCCCAATCGGATACAGTGAGCACTCGTATAAGCAGCGTCCGCAGCTTGTAGGGCGAGAGGCTCTCTAGTTGAGCGTCCGCTTTGATCTCAGCAGGGAACAGCTTGATGTACACTTGTATAGCTTCAAACAGCATGACGTAGACTCGTATGGCTTCCAGTATCCAGCCCAATCCAAACCTAGGGCCGTATTTATAATCAGCTCTCAAGAGTGACAGCGAGTTTGAGTTTGTATCAGCAATGTCATTTCAGTACAAAACGACCTGTCAAATCCAAACTTAATATTGCTCTCAATCTTGAGGTCGCTTTATAAATACGAGCCCTAGAAACCCTAGAAATACACATTGGATGACTCACCCCTTTTCATCAGCCCAATCGGAAACAGTGAGCACTCGCATGAGCAGCGTCCGCAGTTTATAAGGCGAAAGGCTCTCTAGTTGAGCATCTGCCTTGATCTCATTAGGGAACAGCTTGATGTAGACCCTTATAGCTTCCAGTACCCAACCCACGCGGATCTTCAGTATGCCGCGGAACATGTCCGGGTTGGTACCGATTAGTCGACCGCAGTATAGGACTACCTCCTGACAAAAATGTTAGCAAATGTTGAAATCAGATGTGTAACAGAAAGGGAACATGCATCGTGAAGGGTGTGATTCTAGCAATGAAACTGATCAACTTTTTCTAAGGAACATAAGTCGAAATACGATGACAAAAAATAGTCTTCCCACAATAAATGCACTAGCAGCTAATGCATTTAGTTCTTTTTCTTATTTCAACCTATGTTCCGTAGGAAGAGTTGCTCAGTTTCAGGAACTGATTCACCTCACCTCCTTCAAGATAAGTACATATACCCTTTCTGTTGCATTGCACGTTGTATAAAGTTACTTATATGCGTTGGATTATTTCATAAACGTGAACTTGCCTGCTGTAACACAGCTCCTATAACGTCATATGGCTGTATGGTAGAGTACATCACAGACTGGATTTCTCCAGGTGTCATGGGCTTGTCGAAGACTGTCTCTTTTTGGCCGATCACACCAACTGTCAGCTGGAAAGAAAAAAAACAATTCACATATTTTCAAATGGATGAGCAATACTAATAAATTGCACGGCGTTCTTCTTCATTTGCAAAGACTAAAAATAGCATCGGGCTCAACATTGACCCTTGCATTGATCAACAGAGTGAAGATAAACGTACATGGCAGAAATTCATGTTCCGACATTATTTATAGTAATGGTCCCAACATTCACCCTTGCACTACACCTTACCTGTTTCCCATTGACAAGCACAGTGGTGATGAAAGGGCTAATGGAGTCCACAGTGTGGTTGAGCAAGGACGAACAGTACCGCACGGCGCGCCAGTGACGTAATGTTCCTGCACTGTAGTATAGAGACTTCAGCGCTTCGAGGGCACTAGTTCCATTGATCTAAGAAGGAAAACAGAACTATGATAGGCGTTTTATGTATATGCGTTCGTTCATACTAGTAAAATGTTTCGCTGATTTCGATGGTTTAATTTAATCCAAAGAGAGTACAATCACTGGTTCTTTGTAAAGTGGACGAGGGGCATGAGATTGGCACGAACCTACGCTGAAATTAGGGCGACCGGGCCTTAGCCCAGTACAGATTGGTAACTTCACACACTAACGTCAATAAGGCGACTAAAGCACAGATTACTTTGACTAAAGTCAATAAATAAATTGAAGGTTAGGACAGATAGATCGGTCTTCTCTTCGCTCTTTTAAAATATTTAAAACTACAACTTTGACCAACACTCTCTACTAACTTGTAAGCTTCATACCTCATACATCGGCCCCTCCCTCTCCATCAAAATCCCCCAGAGCTGACATTGCGCATAGATATTATCCGAGGAACGTATCGCGGACACTATATCTGGTGTGGACCGGTGTTTATACGACTCGTAGTTCAAATGCTCCTCTTTGTACGTGAGCGTCCGTGGTACATCTGTGAGTGATTGGTAGCCGATGTACTCGTGTTCTAGCTGCTTGAACTGAGTGAACATTTCTGATGGGAACTCGCCTTGGCTCATGAAGTCGAGGTGCTCTGTGGGAAGAGAAGTGACAGTTGAATAAGGAGGAAGTCAAGTATGGATAGCTAAAATAGGTATTTTAACAAGAATCCTTCGTAAGCCTGGCTTTTATGTAGACAAGATGGGGTCGATATGTCTCTCGAAATGAAAAGAAAAACTAATGATGATCCTTTCTAACTTCCACTACAGTGAAAGTTTGTTTTACCGCAGAGCGACGGAACGGCATGTCGAAAGTCGCAGGTTCAAGTCCTACCCGAGGCGAATTTATTATTTCTTTCTTTCATATTATAAAATAGTGTTTCAAACTTACTCATTTTACTTAGCATTGCATATTATTATACTCACCCATACAAGAGCTAGAGATCAAGTTCTGCAGCCTTCCAAGACGCACTTTGACGCCGTCGCAGTGCCCCTTCTTGAGCATAGCGAACAGATCCAGCATCTGCTTGAAGTGAGGATCCCGCATGTGCTCCTCTCGCACCAACAGGCAGACTGTAGGCCGCCCTGATAGTCTCCAGTATCTACGATCGACAGCTGATATAGTATTTCCAACTCGGTGCTAGAAAAAACTACGTTTAGTCGAAAATCTTGTTTCTAAAATTAGCTATTAGATATAACAACATATTGAAGTAGAATTAATAACTTAACACAAAGACATTAAACATTGACGTAGTTTTTTCTAGCACCGAGTTGGAAAAACTTATAGGTCAGGATCCATAGATAGGTCATAATGAACAGAATAAATATTAATATTGTGTATGAAACGTCTCTGTTAAGTTGTTTCCTTTTTTTTCATACAATATTACGAAGTTGCTGTTGATAGATTAGTATTTCTTTTACCAAGTGTCAAGCATCCTAAAACTTACTTTCCAACAAATTGAAGTTCAGTCTTGATGTCATCAATGAGCAGAGCCATGTCTCGATACAGATAGAACTCTGATACTTCAAATATTAGCGGGTAGCACAGCACTGTCATCCCGCACACTCTGTAGATCTGAAAACATACAATACAGTTCCTCACAGAATCAAAATTAGGATACCATCGAATGATTTGTAGGCAGAATTTACTTGAGATCTTGATATTTATATCCACTATATGTATGCTTGCCTACCTTGCTTGTACCAAGTGATCCTACAGGTCGAATAGGTCGTCCCGTAAGCTTCAATTTCTGGCAAACTCCTAGCTCTCGATATACATGAACCAACTGCGTTGAACTGCAAACCTACAAAAAAAGAAATATACCTTCCTCTTGTATTCCTGGCATAAATAAAATAAATATAAACAGTCCTCCCAACCGATTTTCGGTGACGACGGCCGTCTCCCAGAGATCGACCATCTGCGCGGGACTATTTTTTAGTACCCGAGTGTTTGTACAACACTCTATTTTTTCAATCTCTTATTTTGTTGGGACAGAACGACTGACACGACCAGGGCGAATGACGGACTATTTTACATGCACATTCGACAACATGGATCATCTTACATTTTCGGAAAAACCAAACCTAGAAACAACAACACAAAGTCGTTGTCCCCCTCCAGGATTCGAACCCGGGACATCCGGGTCGTGAGCCCATGGTTTAGACCACTAAACCACGGAGGCAGTTAAAAGTGCTGGCACAAAATAAAATATTGAAAATAAACCATTATCCTTTTTTTTTTTTTTTATTTGCAGGCAGTTGAGACAACTGTTAGTTGCCTGTATCCAGTTATTCATTGTTGGTTTTCTTATCATCAGTTTTTTTTTTTAATTTATGTATAATAATTTACTAATTTATGTAGGTATAATTTATGTATATATATTTATTTTTATTACCTGCACAGGCTCAACTTCATGCGGCGTCTGGGTCTGAATGCCGTAAGTGCCCATCATGGCTTGCAGGCGCATCGACTCTGCGATCAACACCACTTGGACCACCAAGTCCGTGGCGATTCCCTGTACAGTTCAAATTCAGTTATATAAAAATTTCGAATTTACGTTTAACATGCTTTTCATATAGTTATTATTTTTTGCCTTGAATATCATTCACCTTCTAATGCAAAACGTGCACTTATTTTTATTTAGAAATGCCTTATAGTATTTTTCTTTATTTTTATTGCTGCAACACGAAGCCATAAATAAATGCTTTTTGCTGCAGTAGTGGGTAATTTAAGCTTGGCTAAAATTTCAATAAAATAGAAGAAAATAAGTAGGTATGTAATAAATAAGAGTATAGCTTAGATAATGAGGATTCCATCCAGTTTAAGTTCGAGTTATGTCTCATGCACATTATTGGTACTTTGCAGAATAGCAATATATTATTGGACAACATAAAATGGGTAAACAATTGTCTGTATTTTGTTTACATGCTCCACAATGCCTGATACTTACAAACGCTGGTTTGGCCTGTGTTGGAGCATGAAAGTAAAACAATTTAGAATTTATTTCAATTCTTAATACCAATTTCAATGAAGTATGAACATTAAATTAAATTAAAGCATTAAAGGTTTTTTTTTGCGTAGTTACCTTTCATTTGTATTTTCAATCGTATGTGAAAGAAACGAATTTTCGTGCCTATTACTTTATACTGCGACACAATACTTTTGAAACTGAACAAAAAATATTTCAACTGGCATAACCTAATTTTTCATACAAAATAATCAATGTGTTGCCATATTAAAGCTGCCAAGATGAAGAAAGTGGCGCCCCCATATTGTCTACTCTTTTGTGTCGGGGTATAAGTATAATGGAATTACATGTGATACTTATATATAAATGTCTCAAAATCTTTCAGTACAAAACTCAACTGACCTGAAACGCAGAATACCTGCCGGCGCGCCTCGGGCGGTTGTAGGACGGCAGATAGCGCCTGATGGGGTCCAGCTCGTTCACATGCAGCAGCCCGCCCGTCAGCAGCTGCGCCAACACGAACAGAGACTGCGCCCACAGAAACAGGCCGCCAGTGTCTGCGTGCATTGCATAGTCAACATGAAGTCAGGAATGGAACGTCGAATTGTGTTCGAAGTTAGTGACAGAGAAGAAAACGAAGCGTGGATTTATTGAAGCGAAAGTATAGTTGTTTTATCTCACGACTGCCGCTCGGCCATACTTGTGTGTGTTAATGTATCTACACGCACATTGTCTTAGTGTGCGTGATTTCACCATAGCCATAGCATAGGACACAAGGACGCGTGTCCGTACGCACAATCACAAGTATGGCCGAGCGGCAATCGTGCGATAAAACAACTTTAGATGTCTATTTTTGCGGGAATAATTTTCTTCGAGTAATATTAAAATGTTTGGTGCCACTCCGAGTATTTTTCAGTTTTGTCACCTAATGAAAAGATCAAGTTGAAAGGTTTAGCTGAGTCGTGCTGAAGTTTATTAAAATGCATAGTAACTAGTTCAAGCTTTGCTGAATGAATAAGGTGCGAAAAATGCCTGCACATAGATATTAAAGCTAGATTTAATTACGATGTTGGTTCGAAAATTAAAAGAAAATCCTACGATTTCTCAGATTTTGAACCAAACGTAAACAAGATCTCTAACTACAGTTAGCACTAGAAGAAGATATAAATCATTAGCAAAATCACTCCCACACCGTTTTACCTTTGTTCTCTGTGTCGCCGGGTTGGTCTGGAATTTTCATTTTATTTTTGTCATATACCCATCATAAACTTATTTATTAATTATAAAATTTAAGCCAAAATAAATAAAAGCATGATTCTACATACAACTAGTTAGTCGTTCTATCAGATAATGCATACTCACGAACTGTAATACAGTCTGTTCCCGTGATATTTTACGAGTGATAAACTCAAATCAAGTGATAAAATATAACTAAATCTTCACGAAGTGACGCTAATAAATAAGTATGTGACATACTTTTACAAATAATTCATTATGTTCAACTTACTTGCCGGTATCCTTCTTACTGAGTAAGGCTCATTGCGCTCATTTTCAAGGCCCTCTTTAGGCACGTAGTAATACCAAGGAATCACGGGATCTATAATGATGAAAAAAATATAACTTGAGCTACTAGAAATAAGGCCTCATTTTTGGACAAATTAAACCTGCGTATTTATGTTAGAGTACAAATGTGTACAATAAAATTTCGTTGAAATCTAACTTAACAATTTTTGTATTAAAAAAATATCTGAGATATAACCTACCACCAAACTCATCCATGTAAATCCTCGCTTTCAGTAATCTTTGGTACTCCTCCACTTGATCCGGTAAAGTTTTGAAGACGCCGTCAATAATCATCATCACATAGAAGAGCGGCCACTCGGATTCTATTCCCTCGAACTCTTTCAGCTCTCCTTCATTGTAATATCTCCTGTTGGGATCTTCGACTGCGCTTTTGAAGCCATCGCGACTGAATCTTTTAAAGCCATATCTTCCTTGTAATCGGCGTAATATGCTTGATTTTGTGAGCTGAACTAAATGTTCTTCGTGGGTTGCGAAGGCAGGGAAAGATATTGTAGGCAGCAGTGCTGCATCTACGCCCTAAAAAAATATTACTAGTCAATATACAGGGTGTAAAAAACTGAGTTTCTTCAAACCACGTAATATTATATTTATTTATTGTTTATTGTACACAAGTAACATGAAAAAGACAATACATAAGGAATAACGACACAACAGGTACAGCTTATTTCTACTAAGAAATTTCTTCCAGCTGACCTACGGAAGTGAGACTTTAATTGAAAGGCAGATTATTAGTGATATGTGGTGATATACAACCTATGTCCAAAGCAAAACACACGTTAAATGAAAAATGTAGTACTTTTTTACACCCTGTATAACATGCTTTTTTAAATTTAAATTAAATCCAATGAAAGTGGTCATTCAGTCGCAATCACAGTCTCTCAATCAAAATAGAATCGGAATAATATGCACGTGGCAACAAAACATGAACATTCTCTGCTAAGTTGTAGGACTTTACCTTTGAACTGGATTCCCTGGGAAGCATAGTTTCAAAGATGCTTCTGTTGCGATTGTGCGCATCAATATCCACGTACACTACGCTCCACGACGCGCCCTTGTCTCCGAACAGATTGCAGCCATTGATAGCTTCTAGAGCAGCTTTGGCCATGCCTGAAAATTACAATACAAATACTATATAAAATTCTTTATTGCACAAAGAAAAGTGACAGTATAATATAGGCGGCCTCATTGATAAAGCAGCAATTTCTACCAGGCTACCTTTCGGTGTAGGATTTGAAATTAATGAGATACATTACAATACAAGTACAAATGGTCCGTTTTGCTACGGAATGCACTGTGTTTCAAAGCACACTAATCACAAGACGATTTGGCGCCTTTTCCTAAAGGCCATACGAAAGAATGACCTGAAAATGTTTGGCTAGCCAGAAGGGCAGCAAAGTAGATCATTAAAACAAATTGTTCTGTTCTACTCCTTCTCTTACAAATAGGAATTTAAAGAACTTACCAATAGATGAGGCGTGAATTTCGGGCTTCCCGTCATTGTATTTGGAGCCTCTCTCCCACATGCCGTAGTCTGGCGTTCTGTACGCACGCTCCACGTAGTATACTAGGTTTTGTATGAATGCAACTTCATCCTAAATAAAGACAAAAAATATTTTTAGTTTTGACTTCATTACGAGCTTTCTGTTATGTTACAGTCAGTATCTAGAAATTGGAAAAAAAGTCGCTATTTCTACTCCATGGAACATTTTGCACATACCTGTGTGTAAATAATCTGCAATCCCGAAGTGATCATCTGCACTAAGAACAGCAGATAGAGCGACACAACATCTATCTGTAGATGGTGGTATTGTTCATCGGTGAGCACCGGTTCTCCGGTAGTAAGATGGAACTTGACATGTAATGCATGTGCGGCGCTCTGGCGAGTCTTGAAGGCTTCTACTCGGGCGGCCTGCTTCACCCAGCACTCCATGATCCCGCGCATGCATTTCACTGTGCTCTGGCCTAGCTCGTAGGACTTGCCGCGGTCGTCGTCTATGCGCCTAGAAAATAGATGGATTGTATGGTAGATCATATACCTAATACATATGGCCACAGATTACTTATGAGCGCGGCGATATGGCTGCCATCACATCATATAAAATATCACTTACACTGACTGCTTTCCAAATTCAAAAGGTCTATTTATAAAATATATTTCTCAATTTATCAAGTGTAGTGTTCAGCAATAACTAATTTACATTTGTAAATAATCCTCTTATTTGTGCTTTAAAATTTCATAAACAAGAAAAACTTGTTATGAATACAAGGTGATTTTTTGTTGTTACACTAATATTTTTAAGAAAGTAATGGAGAAAGCAGAATAGTAATTTTGTTCTTAATAATCTAGGGTAATAAACATCAAACAGGTTTATTGCAGATTACAGACCACATATTTTTTTTATCAAACAATCAAGGGTCTTCCAGGCTTACCTGTAAGCTTGGTACAGGCCCCATACTGCAGCAGCACAATAGATGCTGTCCCTCACACTGCCAATGTGGAGGTCTGAAGACAGCTGAGGAAACATCCCTGTGATGGGGCTTTGGAACCTCAGCAGCTGTCTTTTCACTGAAACAAAAATATTTGAATCAGGTACATCCATGGTGTTTTATAGTTTTTACTTTCACTTTAGAAGTTGGCCTACGCAGGACAGGAAGGCAGACTGAAGAAGGAAACAAATAATATAAAAGAAATAATAGGGATGTCGTAGTTTCATGGGCAGATTCACATCCTTCAGGATGCATATACCCTTTCTGTAACAGTCTTAGTGTAGGTACCTACACTACAGACTTAATAACGAATATATTGGTGTGCTATTAGCTTTAGCTTCATTTTAACAAACATAATTAAAAGTTAATGAACAACAGTTCTGCTTCGGTACATAAAGCAATTCATAAGGATATAAATATTTCTTGATATATTATGAAACTAATGTTACCTATAGCATAGTAAATATCCAGCTGGCGAACAGTATCTTCATAGTTGGATATCTTGAGGAACTGCTGAGCATTTATGTCGTCGATGCTCCCCTGCCGGATCATAATGTCCGGGAACGCCTGAGGAACAAAATACAGTCTTAATTACATGCCTTAGTTGCAAGCCGACATGATTAACCACAAAGTTCACACAACAGAAAACTTCCTTGAAGACAACTTCAGAAATTGGTATCAGCCGGTAAACACAGTGCTAATGAACTGCACATAATACCTAAATAAAATAGCAATAATCATTTACCAACAGAGTCGACCGACGCGGTTCTCAGAGGTCAAACAAGTTTATTTTTTCGAAACGAAAATATGCTTTGATAACAAATAAACGCATTTCATCTTTATCTTTGCGGGTAACGAAGACAATGCTATACAAAAACCCTATCTTGCTTCTCATTTGTACAAATTGGCTAGTCATAAATTCGTACGAAATAATTGCATTTGACAGTTACGTTTTGTATGCGTAATTTTGACTATAGGATAATTTTACGAGAAGTCCATACAATGTTTATTCTAAATAAGACTTTCTCTTTCTTACAATTTGGTTGATGTCGTAAAAAGCGCGTAATCACAAAAAATGACACTTCATTGCAGCTGTTTTATTACAACAATTTATTTATTTGAGAAATTGTGGTGTTGGTAAATATTTATTTCATGAGTCCAATTAATTTTGATTCTATAGTCGCAATTTAATAATTTGGAAAACAAACAGAAAAAACTCTATAGACAGGTTAGTACTCACAGTATTGTGTATCTATCATCCATCATAATTAGAACAAAAATTTTAAATTGTTTTATCAGCTAAATTGATAAAGTTTTGATAAATTCTTAGTCCGAACTTCACACTGCGGAACAATGAGCAATGAGAATCACCAAGAAAATGATATAACTAGCAGCAGCAGAGACACTGGCCAGGTTCAAAACCTTAGAACATTTTCACTAACATTACACAAAGGGTAAAATAAATATGGCACCAGATATTTTAATAGTTATTTCAAGAAACACCGGAGTTGAACTGTTACTAATTATTACATGCTTTTTAACTTTAATTTTTTTTTGGTTTTATTTATGTTAGCTCTGGGATGGATGGCTACTAAAACAAAATTATGATTACATGTTCACTCTGTCATGTGGCACATTCTCAATTATTTTCTTTTTTATACAATTTTCTTTACTAACATTGGTATTTTTGTCTATTTGTCTTTTGTCAATTTTAAATATTTTAATAATTTCACTAATATCTGTTATTGTTGTAGGTAGACCTATATAACATAATAGGAACAGTAGGTTGGCCCCCCGCGCCCCGCGAGCCGGAACGTGCCGAGTATGGGGCTCCGCCTAGCCGCACTATGCAGCGCTCAACTCCCTCTGACCGGGTTAAGTCTATAAACCTTATCAACCACCTGGCCCCGGACAGACGAAGGAATAAACCCACTACCTCTCATTCCAGTGAAGATAAGAAAAACAAGATGGTACATGAACCTAAGAAAGTTGAGACTGGAATTTTAGTTGGTATGTTTATTGTTTATATTTATTTACTACTTACATAAATACATCTAATATTATAAATACATTTCTTTGTATTAATTTATTTTTCTATTTATTTATTTATTATTACATAATAATAACTTTAAACTCTAGGTAATATTAAGATATCAATTTATTTATTTATTTAATATTTTTTATATGTACCTTATGTACCTATATGTAAATTTACAAAAATAATATTTTATCCCAAGTAATTTTATCTCAAGTGTAAACAAAAATATATTATTATGTAAACAAAAGTCAAAGTGTCATGCAAATAGCATGAAAAGAAATATAATCTTAAACACATGAGCTTCCAAACTGATAAATTACCAAAGGGTTCCTAATAGCAGCCAATCCTTCCATTTTGTATTTATTTGCACTTTATCTCACTTAAATAGTTCATTGTCCATTATGAAAATAACAAGTGTTTCTCACAACACCACTCGACGCGCGGTCGCGGACTGTCCAATTTTAGCTTTCCTAGTTTCTAATTTTAGTCATAGTACGCCGCGGCGAGCGGCGTCGGCGCGCGTATTACTGCCAAGCATGGCACACGCGTACTACTTACGGGAGCTTTCTGTTGACGAAATACCATTGCCGGTGCTTGAATATCTCGACGATGACTGTACGTTGATTAAAAACCAATTTATTTTCATTGATTTCAATGAATGATTAACTGTATAAACTGTGTTTGATACAGATGTATGCGGCTCGGAGAATCCCGAAGAGTTATACGACCAGCCGGTACTGGGATCGCCAAGAGCGGCTCTTCCTCCAGTCTCAAGAGTCTCCCCGACTCCGCAAGAAGACATCGGCGTCGGATCGCTGGTGGAAGTAGCTACGGACGTAGACCAGCATTACTATGGTGTCGTCAGGTGGATAGGGATTGTCGATGGTAAATAAAGATAGTGTGGTGTTGCTGATTTAAATGATAATATTGACCGTTTCGCTCGACGGAAGTGACCTAGATCCGGTGCATTTAACTAGCGTACTGTTTACTGGTTTTGTTTAAACATATACCTTTTGACATAGATTTTAATTTTTCGATGTGCGTGCTCTCGATTCTAGTCTAGGCCTGATGTTTGAAGTCCGAAAGGCTCTCTACTGGCCTTTCAAGATACCGACGCGACACTCCAGTCACCCAATGGGAGAATGGTCTAGTCGCCTCCTTGCAAGCCTGCGAAATGGTTGGCTGGGACTGCAAAAAGCTAGATCCCACTGTCCCATACCTAGCATCCTACCCTACAAAAAAAATATAATTCTCATAAAGAGCCAATCCAGTGACGCATGTTTCCTATTCGTCAGACACACCCACAGCGGGCGTGGAGCTAGAACAGAGCGTGTGCGGTCTGGGCGACGGGTCGCGCGGCGGGCAGCGACTGTTCTCCTGCGCGGCCGGACGAGCGCTGTTCGTGCCGCTGCCGCTGTGCAGGAGGGACGCGCGCTTCAGAGACACCCCGCCGCCTGATAGAGCGAACCTGAGCGACACTGATGACAGCGAGCCGGTAACTAAACGCTATCGTGTAGAGCTAGAACAGAGCGACTGTTCTCCTGCGCGGCATGTATTTACATATGCTATGTGATCTGCATATTAATTATACTTTTCCCACTTACAGCCAGATTGCCCCGTGGTGCCGGGCGTTGTGGCTCCCCTAAGCTCCCTG
Source organism: Scrobipalpa atriplicella (assembly GCA_029255725.1). Classification (NCBI taxonomy): domain Eukaryota; kingdom Metazoa; phylum Arthropoda; class Insecta; order Lepidoptera; family Gelechiidae; genus Scrobipalpa; species Scrobipalpa atriplicella. The sequence continues at coordinate 67,779 of JARACY010000415.1, forward strand.
GGCGAGCTGGCTGGCAAGAACCGTGGCATCCAGGGCCACCACAACTCGTGTTACCTGGACGCCACGCTGTTCGCGATGTTCACCTTCACTAGTGTGTTCGACGCGCTGCTGTACCGACCGCCCGAACCAGAGGTCAGTGCGAGACAATATCTAGAATAGAGTCATATTCACTTAAATACAAGGAAAATTGCTTGCTTAAATACCGAGTATAAATGATGTTGCTTTTTCAGGATTCACCACATTATTCGGAAGTACAGCGTGTGTTGCGCGAGGAAGTAGTGAACCCACTTCGCAAGCACGGCTACGTGAGCGCAGACCGCGTTATGAAGCTACGGACGTTACTGGAAAGACTGTCCGATGTTCCTGGACTTACGTCGGAAGAAAAGGTATGTAATGGTTATCCTCCACAAATACAAACAGCGTCATGTCATGTAACCCCAAACTAACGAGAGTTTATATTATGGAAACTAGAAAAAAATATACATAACATCGGCTTATCGAACCGTCCGAAATGACTCCCACCTTGATCTCCAAGTTAACACAGAATATTATAATAGTTGAATGTCCTCTTGGTTTTTTTTTTATAGATATTTTAAACTAGATTTATTGCTCTATTTTTACGGACCACAATTGCTCCTGCGACTTAAAAAAAGTAATTAAATAAAAATACGTACAACCACAGAATGTCCTTTTAAAAAAAAACAACCTTTCAGGACCCAGAAGAGTTCCTAAACGGTCTAGTAGCTCAACTACTCCGCGCGGAACCGTTCCTAAAGCTATCATCAGGTCAAGAATCCTTCTGCTACCAGCTGTTCGTGGAGAAGGACGAGCACGTGACCCTGCCCACCGTGCAGCAACTGCTGGAGCAATCCTTCTCCACTTCAGGAGTCAAGCTTAGCGAGGTGAGTGGTACGAGTCATGTTTATATGCCTCTAGATTTCACCGTCTCAAAACTTATTTACTTTCAAATGTAATTTGGGGTAAAATCCAACAAAATATCTTGAAGAGTATTTCCTATAGGATAATGTTTGCATTTTTTTCAGTCCGTCTCCTAGAAAGTCAATACACCGAAACCCTTGCGTCCTTTTATTTTTTTTATGTTTTTAGTTATCTTAATGTATTTTAATTTATTTATTTTTATTTTTTCAGGACACCTACAGCTAGGTTACTATAGCTAATACATAAAAATATATCAACAAAGCCATTTACAGGTGTCCGCAGATAGATACAAAATCTGGATATAGACTTAAAAAGCTAAAGGAAGAGACTTAGTTAGCAACTAATTTTAGAGTATTTAGGTTTAATAACAACAAAGTGAGGTTATATTGAGTGATGTTGCGCCAATCGTTTACTACAACAGGTCCCGTTTAATATTATGTCTTTGATTACAGGTACCAGCAGCGTTTATCATTCAAATGCCGAGATTTGGCAAACAATACAAACTGTACAATCGAGTATTGCCCTCGCCTGTGCTCGATGTTACTGATCTCATTGAAGGATGTGAGTAAACAAACATCAACATCTAGTTTTTAAGGCACTTAAGCCTTTGTGATGAAAGCAAGAAAAACGAACCGATGCGTTTCGTTTTTCTTGCTTTCATCACAAAGGCTTAAGTGCCTTAAAAACTAGACATTGCTTTATCTCGACAGGGATACACGTGGGAAAGGCCCCCTTGCGGGGGAGGACCACTCTGCGGAGATTGTGCCTAACCGGCTTCTCTTAAAGAGTTGGATTCCGTTCCGATCCAAACCAGCTAAGCTCACAAGAGCGAAGCACTTGCAAAACATCAACATCATTTACAACTTTACCAAGACTGTTATTTTTTTGTCTTCCATGCTGGACAGGGAGTGATAGAAAAACATAGAATGTGCCAGCTGCATCTCCTCCCGGGCATGCTGTAAAAACCAGCTAAGGGATTCGAGGGTTTTAATGTATTGCAATTTAGGCGATGGGCTGACAACCTGTCACTATAGCAATACACATGACCATCTGAAATAACCCTCAAAAAACTTGTCAGACGTGGCGGAATGACCTTTCGGTCGTTTTCGCTTTGCCTACCCCATTAGGGATAAAGGCGTGATTTTATGTATGTATGTATTTTTTTGTCATCTACAACTTTACAGAGACTGTTAGTTGTAACAGTTTATATTGTTACCTACAACTTTACAGAGACTGTTAGTTGTAACAGTTTATATTGTTACCTACAACTTTACAGAGACACTACTCGTAGAATGATGTCGAGGTGCCAGGTATAATATGCGAATACCTTCTACCGTATGATAATGATAATCGTATTTTTTAGTGCCGCGACAATGCACAGTGTGCGGTACATTAGCGCGGTGGGAATGCGCACAATGTCGTGCAGGGGGGGCGCTAGAAGCGGGCGCGCTCTGCAACCAGTGCCTGCGCCTCGCACACGCCAACAGACCCTCACATAAGGTAATAATAGCTACTGAAAGGATTTTACTTCCATGCTGGACTGGGAGTGATAGAAAAACATAGAATGTTCCAGCTGCATCTCCTCCCGGGCATGCTGTAAAAATCAGCTAAGGGAATCGAGGGTTTCAGTGAATTACAATTTAGGCGACGGGCTGACAACCTGTCACTATGGTAATATACATAATCATCATCTGTATTAACCCTCAAAACTAGTCAGACGTGGCGGAACGACCTATGTTTAGGTCATTTTTGCTCTGCCTACCCCATTAGGGATAAAGGCGTGATTTTATGTATGTATGTATGTAAAGGATTTTGAGTGAAGACGGATAGAAAATCTCCAGATAGACATATTTGGAACTTGTATTTTGCGTACATCAGACGCGTGATCGAAGGTTAATTAATGTCTCGGTTTGCGAAATCCATAAACCTTGCTATTCAAAAACTAATGCTGAAACATTACAAAAAATATTATATAACGTATAGACTTATTTTATTTGATTGCAGCCTACACCGCTAACAGTATGCGAAGAGTTCGCGAACATTCTAGAATCGTGTCCGGTGCCGCGGGTATACATGGAGCTGTTCGCGGTGCTGTGTATAGAGACCAGTCACTACGTGGCGTTTGTAAAGGCTGGTGTGGGCTCCGACGCACCTTGGTGTTTCTTCGACTCCATGGCGGATAGGAAAGGTAAATTTTTATCTCTTCCTCCAAAATTCCATTGTAATAACTCCCCCATCAAACTCGTTTGTTCATAACTTGTTTCTCCATCAAACTTTTTTGTTTAGCTTGTTCCTCCCAAACTGGTTATAACTTGTTCCCCCCATCAAACACGTCCGTTTATAATTTTGTTCCCCCATCAAACTCGTTTGTTTATAACTTGTTCCCCCATCAAACCAGTTTGTTTTATATCTTGTTCCCGAGCAAACTCATTTTTTTCATAATTTGTTCCCCATCAAACCTGTTTGTTTATAACTTGTTCCCCCCATCACACTCGTTTATTTATAACTTCTTCTCCACACCAAATTTGTTAATAGTTTTATTATATTTAGTTTTTTTATATTTTTATATTTAGTTTTTTTATATATAGTTTTTTTATATTTCCTAAACTTATTTAGTAACTCTCCCTCTCCAGGCGAACGCAACGGCTACAACATCCCGGAGATCGTGTGCATAGATTCATTGGGCGCTTGGCTAAGCGAAGAGACGGGTCGCGCGCTGCACGCGGGCGCGTCGCAGGACCGGCAGCTGCCCGCGCACGCGCACGCGCGCCGTCTGCTCAGCGACGCGTATATGTGCTTCTACAGAAGTCCTGACGTCGCCATGTACCGATAACGTACTCGACTATAAGAAACTGTAGGGATAAAGCTTCACACGACCGTGCTGTGATGTGAGTACTTGCGGTGCTTGTGGGGTGTGCGTGTGTGCGTGCCTCGCGTGCGCGTGCGCGTGGCGTGCGCGCGACGTCATCTTGTAGTAGTGTGGTATCTTAGCGCGGTGCGAGGTTTACTGATAGGTCAGCACTCCTGTAGCGAGAGCTGATGAACTTTATAGGACATAAAAGTGAATGAAAATACTTTTTTTGCAAGACAACAAGGCAAAGGCAGACTGGATCCAACAACTTCAACATAAAGTAAGAAACAGTCTGTTTTCCAGACATACATATAAACACGCCTCTTTCCCGGAGGGGTAGGCAGAGACCACATCTTTCCACTTGCTACGATCCTTACATACTTCTTTCGCTTCATCGACGTTCATTAATCTTTTCATACACGCTCGTCGGTTTAGGGTACTCTTGACCTGACCTTTCTTTAGGACGTCCCCGATTTGATCCAAGTACGTGTGTCGAGGCCTTCCCCTTCCGACATTTCCATCCACACTCGCCATATATATCTGTTTGGTCAACCTGCCTTCACTCATCCTCTCAACATGTCCAAACCATTTAAGCATTCCCTTCTCTTCTTAATGTTCTTATTTCTACTGCATTTATTCTGCTTTCATGCTTCTTCTGCCATACCCAACTTTCACTCCCATACATCAGTGTTGGAACTAAAGGTGTTAACAGACGTCCGGACCGGACTGTCAAATTGGTGCGGTCCGGTCGTGTGGACGTAGGTCCGCCGCACATTATTATTATTATTGACGGGACAGTGTTGCCACAATGTTACAAAAGTAACATTTGACGTTATTTTTGACCCTCTCATGTCGCGACTCTATAGTCCCGAGATAATGGTAAAACACATAATAATAATAATAAATCTGAGACCAAAAGGGAGATCAACAAATGTACACAAAAAATAAATCTTTATTTACCACCAGTACAGTTACAAATTAAGTTTTTTTGGTCAAAATGTTACTTTTCGAGCCAACTTATGTTATTTTTGGCAAAGGGGCTGGGCAACACTAACTGCCAGTCCGGTGTTGTCTATGGTCGTCCGGTCCGGACGTCTGTTAGCACCTTAACACTCCTCTATGCACAGCCTCTATGCACAGCCAGGCGGGCCTTATCGGACACCTTCTGACTGTTCATAAAGGCGTGCAACGCTCCATTCACCATGTTACCGGCATGCACTCTCCTTTCAATGTCACTATCATACTTTCCATCTGAAGTAAACATTAATCCTAAATACACAAACTCTTTCACTTGCTCCACTTTTTCATTCCCTATCAAGATGTTACACTCTGTTATATCCTCCTTTTCAAAAACCATTGCTTTCGTTTTCCAGACGTTTTATAAAAACTGTTTTATGTAGTATTTAATAGACTTATTTAAATAGCATATTATATTATATAGTTAAATTAATAAATACACAAAAAATTTACACTAGCCGAAAAATATTAAATGATGGAAATTATTAAGAATAATTTATGTTTTGATATTTCTCACATCAAATAAATAACAAAGCTTAGTTATGTTTCAAATACAGTTTATTTAAAATAAAAATAAAACGTTAATTGTATTAGAAAAGCACCTTGAAGTATTGTTATGTTTTGTAAATTATTTAAATAAAAAATAATATTATGCAAACATGATTTTTTACTACTTCTACTTTACTACTTAAAACAACATATTTATTTGTACTACTTCTAACTACTAATGAGATTCATCACTAATAACATGCTAATAACTTAACACCTAATAACTTAACACCTTATAATAATAAGGACTGGAATGTGCAATTACTTTGGTTCTAGATAAATACTACGTATTTTCATGACAGATCAATACTACACTACATATTTTCATGAAAGATCGGAACAGATGCTGTTACAACTCTTCATGTTGTTCCTTGGATATGCAATCACAAGTGAATTTTGGTTGAGGCACGTGAGTCATGTCTTTTAGCACTTTTACTTCACTAGTAAGTCTTTTACTCCATTCCTGTAAAAAAGTTAATTTCAATTAGAATAGAAATTTTTATTCAACCCTTCTAATTCACATAGTATTAAATATTATTAAATACCTACGTTAACTAGGTATTCGAGTCAGGGATTTCCTAATCAATGGTCATCATTTAGGTCAACCAACTCCTTGACTTTGAAATATTTACTTACAGAAAATAAGACAGCATGGTAGCAAATAACATGCTGAGGGAGGAGGTTTTCGTTGGCGAATTTCCTCGCATTCTGAGCGATGATGCGGGCTTCGTCGTCGTGTTCGCGCGCCCACAGGATCTTCTCATTTAAATCTGACAGGTCCCGAGCTATAGGAACGTAATGCACGCCAGGCTGAAGCTGCTTGTAGAAATGTTCGTAATATGGAGAGTCTTGCTTCAGAACCATGCCTCCTCCAGCTAGTAAATATGGTAGTCTATACGCAGCTACTGTCCCATCAATATTTATGACATATTTGTACTGTGGACAGAAACTTTCATTAGCCATTGATTTTTAGGCAGAAAAGTAATGGCTGGGCTGGTACTCAATGTAGCTTACATCAAAAAATTTGAAGAATGAAATGTGTGGTTGCTTAGGGCCATACTGAGCTTCTTTGTCGCGAAAGAAGAAGAAATTGGTGAGAGAGGCATTGATAAGTTCTGGATTTGCGCGAGCAATGTCGATGAGCTTGAGTCTTTCTGCGCGTGAGTCACGTCCGCGCCATATCGCCCGCGGTTCGCGCTCTGTCCATGGTTTTTCGATACTGCCTTGTACTGATAAGATGTCTAAAGTTACCCTGCAAGGAGATGTAGATAAATAGGCATAAAGCAAACAAATCAATCTAAAAGAGCAACAAACATTTTTAACAAACCTTCCCATGTTTTCCAAAGTAGATTCAGTTAGGTCATAAGTGGGCATGACAATGTCCATTGTGTCATCACTTCCACACCATGAGAAAATTGGTAAAGGTTCAGTGCCCTTCTTTACTAGGGGCCAATCTCCCAGGTTTATTACATACTCCATGTCTGGCAAAACAACTAATCTAGACAAAAACAACAGGATATTATCAGCAAACATGTTGAATCCCACATGTTTGCCATAACAGTCTCTGTAAACTTGGTTCTTTTTTATTACATAGTGACAAAAACTTGTACTTTCAGGGCTGTGGAGTCTGTCTATAATTTTTTCTAGGTACAATTTCATGTTGACTTTTGGGAAGGGTTTGAGATCTTTGTCCATTTGTTCATAAGAAGCTGGACAGCCATAATTCTTGATCCAAGTTTGGAAATCTTTTTCAGGGCAATCACATTGGTCTGGATGAATTATACCTGAAATCAATTAATTGGACTTAGTAAATGATGTACTAGAATTTGTTTTTTTTTGGTACGAAAGAAGAGTTCAGGTTAATTAAGCCTAGGATTACTTATGTAAACATAAGATTACCCAAGATTAGAATATTAGTACTTCCAAAAATATTACAGAATGCACACTATACCTAATAGTAGTCGTACATTGTACTATTACTCCATGGTAGTACAGTGGAATCTTCTCACCTGTAAATTTATAAGGGGAGCCTTCGATGTGTTTTTTCTTATAATAAATATTAATTACAAGATCATAACAGGTCTCATACAATTTATATCTGACAATGAATGTGCCATCCTTTCTATCTAACTTGCTGGTCCATGTTCTACAGAAGTTGCTTTTACTGGACCTCCCAGTGATCTCTATTGCCAAGTTGTTTGCTAGTTCTGAGTTATATCTGTGGAATTGTAGATGGTGAATTTTAATGTAAAGTGGGTCACCCAATAGGGCGCCGCACACACAAAGTAAAAGCCAAGAACAAACCAAAACGTGTGTTACAAAGAAGAGGGAATTCGAAACATAAAACAGCAAAGTACTTACGACTGTTCATTTACAGACGTAAAGTTTATAAAGAAGTATCTCGCCGGCATTACTACACTTTGAGGTTGTAAACCTGGACCATATACATTGATAGCAGTTTGACTGCTACGATGTAAGTAAAGCAAAAACTGAAGGAGAAATATGCTGAATGTTGATATCATGTTGGTAAGAATGCAGCAAATAAATTAGAAAATAAATTATTGGAGAAAAAACAGATTTGTTTACATAATTTTTTTTTTTAAATAATATTTGACAGCTAGCCCAGTTTTTTTTTTTTAATTTTTATGGAAAAAGTACACAACTTTTTGTTGTACTTCCTCATTCATTCATTCATTCTTCCTTTCTTAGTATTTTTTTGGCTTAGGACTTACATTCAAGCCATAAAATATTCAAAAAAAAAAACTTAGTATTTCGACAATATTTCTACTCAACAACAGATGGCACTAATAGTGCAGTATAGTTTGGTCGCCAAATGTACAAGACAAAACGACGACTGAGATAGCTCCTTGATTTTTGTATAGTTGTATCTCTTTCTTACAAATTAGGTTTTACAAAATAGCATAATATAAAACAGTATACGTACTTTCGCATGGAAAATGAAGTGAAAAATATTGGAAAAGTTTTAATAAGTCTAGTTATACAACAGTATTTTCCGTATTCTCATAAGCATTTGAATCGCCACAGACATGGCTACAAATAACATGAATCTGTTATGTAGAGCCCTAACTAAATTGAGGTTAGTTTTGGTTTTTGTATTTTCCTTATTTTTCATTGGATTTCAGTGTTCTTTACGTTGTTTATAATTTTAGGGTGAGTAAAATGATGACTAGAAGTACTGCCAACTACAAGCCCCCCAGGTATCGCCCTCCTCATTGGTTTATGCCCAAGGAAAGAGTTGTAAGTATACATATTGAGTAAGTATTTGTGTACCTACTTATTGTTAGTAAACCTGTTAGTAAACCTCTGCCTCCAAATTGTTTTTGTTAAACAATCTTAACTCAATGTATCTAGCCTACGTCATCCCAGTGCTGGGCAAAGGGCTCTCTCTTCTCCTTCCATATTTTGTTAAACAAAAACAAATAAAAATTTCAGATGAGCGAAGATGCACTTACTCAAGAAAATAGGCAGTTCCTTGAAGAAGTCTTACAGGACAGGCTCAGTGCTCAAGCGGCTTTAGAATCCAAGACAGACTCTCCGCTGGCTCACGCTGAACTTCAGACACAAGCACCATGGACCCCACACACCAGGAGAGCAGGTCTCATTGCTCGGAAAATTGGCAACTACCCACTCTGGTCTAAAGACGGAAAAAAGATGCATACAACTTTAGTCCAGGTATATAAAAATTTTAACCCATTGCTTTTATAAACTAAAAATTAAAGATAGCTTCGAATTTAAAAATATTACTAAAAGTAATTGAAGAATAAAATAAATATACAAAATAATAATCTTGCTTTTGAATTTCAGGTGGTTGACAATCATGTAATTAAATACATTCCTCCAGAAGAATTCAACCCAATGAAGACAACGAAACTGAATTGGAGAGAAAAAAGGAAATTGGGATGTCTCTTAGTAGGTTCAGAAACTATTGATCCATCCACAGTGACTAAAGACTACTGTGGCCTTTTCGACAGTGTTGGGATGCTTCCCAAGAAACATCTTTGTAGATTTATGATTTCTCCACATGCTGCTCTGCCCACAGGCACTCCTCTGTTTGCTACACATTTCAGAGTGGGAGACTATCTTGATGTCAGGGCTAAGACGTAAGTGTTGTTTAAAATAAAATTGTCCTATTTATCGGGTCCCATTTCCCTCTTACTTTACTCTTATCATAAAATATCTGCCAGACTGTCAGTGGTAAAATAATAATTTTGTTTTATTGCAGAATTGACAGAGGATTCCAGGGTGTGATAAAAAGATGGGGATTCAAGGGAATGCCGGCGTCACATGGTGTCACCAAAACTCACAGGAGGCCCGGTAACATTGGAGCTGGAGGCGAAAAGGCACGCGTGTGGCCTGGTACTAAAATGCCAGGGCACATGGGTAATGCGTATGTATCACCTGTTTTAAGCTCAATTTACTAAATGGTGCATTAGAAATAAAAAGGCATGCATACATTCAACTATTTTTTCAAATGTGAATCTCAATTTCAGCCACATTTCTTCGTAGTATTCTGCACAGAATTACTAATGGGAATCTGTTTCAGATGGCGAACATTGCGTGGCGTCAAAGTCCTTCGCATGAACACGAAGCACAACGTGATGTGGTTGCTGGGCGTGGGCATCCCCGGCGAGACCGGCGCCATGTGCTACCTGTTCGACACTGTGTTACCCCTCAAGAAGCTGAAGACTGCGCCCCCCTTCCCTACTCACCCGCCCGCAGACAACCTCCCCCTCGAGTACTACGACGACGAGGTTCGTCCGTTTGAGCAATCCACGATCGCGTTTGAAGAAACATGAACTATGTTAGTATTTTAATTATTATTAGACAATTAAGTTATTAATTGAAATCTGGTTTTATTTATTTATCTTAAATTAGATTTCAATAAAAAAACAAAAAGCATAGTGACCAATACTTGAGACTAGGTAGTTGTGTGTTGGTGATAGCTGATAATGATAAACTACCACCGACTTTTCCTTTCGTCGAACTCTTGGTGCATTCACCCTATTAATCCTGGGGGTAAATGACCCTTGCGTTCTGCCTGCGCGATGATTTATTTCATCTGGTTGAATTTTTATATTTCGATTTGTGATCAAAGTTAGGTTGGGGGTAAGGAGTAAAACGTCATCGTTTCGCGTCCAGAGGTTGTAATGTCCTTGAAGTTAGGTAATTGTTATGAAATCATCAACATATACCTAATACCCATACCCACTGTAAGATATGATGTAAATCTGTTGATGTGTTGGGTGCTAGGTACTCTATGGCGTCACCCCAGCCGCACCACAACAGCTCAATTTTTGACCAAGTATTTGTCAGATTTTGAATATAATCGATGTTGAAGATGTTCCTGCCATACCAGGGTGACGTCACTCCAGCGCAGTCAAGTATCGAGCACTAATATTTATTTAGTGCTCATCTTCATCACAGCAAAACCACCCAGATCATACAGAATAGTCTCGATTTTATCCGTGCGGCCTAGTCACACTCGATAAAGTGCCAAAACAACAGGAGAAGTATTTTTGACTCACTCGAAAAAAAAGTAACATTCTATGTAAAGTAACATAGTATGAAGTAAATGTTACTTTTCGTACGAGAATTTGAATTCGAATGATTGAGAATACGGCTCCCGCCTCCTTTTGTAACAAGGATTGGGCATAGGTTTCTGGGTTCGATTCCCATGGACGGGGGGGGCACATAAAGTTGTTGTTTGTCAATTTCTCACTTTGTGAGATTGCCCAGTTTCGTTGAATTAAGTATACAACAAATCCAATTTCAGAGTGGAAAATGTTGTTACTTCGCAGAATGTCTCTTGGTCGCAAAATGTCGCTTTCGCAAAATGTCCCTTTTCTCAAAATGTCCCTTTCGCATAATGTACCTTATTTCCTTTAACTGCCCAACTCCTTAGTCATTAGCCCAACTAAAAAAAGATTCACCAGATATTTTAGAATTTTTTATTTAATACCCTACTAATAGAATTTTTATAAGCATCCACTAAACTCATAACATAAAATGTTTAAATTCTAAGTCTCAATTAATTCGAATCAAAGGTGCGCCAATTAAAAATATTTACATTAGGAAAAAAAGGGTCATTTTTCGAAGTAGCCGAAAATTCGAGTGTGGCGGATCGGATGTATTGTGTATGTGCCGTGATGTCGAAAGTTATAGACAAATTGTTTACAAAATTATTTTTAATTACAGTTAATTCCATGATTTTATTACATACATCACAACACAAGCTTAAATATACTTTCAATAAAACTTAATTCATTAACTAAGTAAATGACCATTATCGAAATTTATAACTAGGTACACATTTAAAACTACTTATAATAAGACAGTAATCTAAAATCAAGCTATGCCTGTTTGGCCACTTATTAACTAAAATTAAGATTCTATTTACTAAAATTAAGATTCAAAAATTGTGACTCTAAACCGAATTATTTACAAACCTAATTTGATTCTAAAATTCACAGTTGCACGTCAAAAATATCATTACGAAAATATTAAGGAATATCTCATCTCATTGAAATTCATCTCATCGTCAAAGTTCACAATTCATTGTTGTGCGGGGGGTTGGAATCCGTATCCAGGGTAGGGTTGCGGCGCGCCCGGGGGCGGACCACCCGGGGCAGGGGCGCGAGCGTACGGGTAAGGCGAGGGTGGGTACTGCGCTGGAGGATAGCCCTGCTGATAAGCGTGTGGCGGATACGCTCCGCTCGGTGGCGGGTAACTTTGCGGACTCTGTTGATAAGAGGGCTGTGGAGGGGGTGCCGTCGACACCGGGGGCGCGGGGCTTCCCGGCTGGGACGAGGGGTTCGAGTAGGGAGGCTGCGTCGCCGGCGGGTAAGGAGACTGCTGGCCTGGTGGGGGATACTGCTGGTTCGGGGGAGGGCCCCCTTGAGGGGGAGGCCCCGATGCTACTGTTGAGGGAGGAGGGTTGTTACCGAGAGCACTTGAGTTATAAGTGGGAGACTGTGCTGATGGAGAACCATACCCTGAAGTAGGAGGATTTTGGGAAGCATATCCACTGGGTGGCGGTTGAGGAGAGCGATTTGGCTGTGATGTTGGAGTAGAACTGTAAGCTGAAGTAGGATTGGTGTTAGGGAATGGTGGCTGTGACTGATAAGGCTGTGGTTGAGGAGCAGTTGAGTTGTACTGGCTGACTCCAACATTTGGGTAATTTCCTCCTGATTGAGGTGGAGGATATGCAGAATTTCCTGTGTAACCCGGTGCACCACCACGCACTGGATATGGTGAGCCAGCAGCACCCGGGCTGCCTGGTGGAGGTGCATAAGGTTGTTGAGCAGATGATGGTGGATATGGGCCTGGGTGGGTTGAAGGAGGGTAATTGCTTGGTGTTGTAGTGATTGGAGGACCATATGAGGAATTTGGGGGATATCCTTGAGGTTGTTGCGATGGATTTGGGGGCCCATAACCTTGAGTTGGAGGACCATATCCACCCTGTGGAGGCCCATATCCTGGAGCACCCTGGTACTGCCCCTGATACTGATTCTGAGGGTACGGGCGTTGGCCATATGATTGCGTTGGGCGTGTAGGAGTAGTGGAGACCCCGGTCGGAGGTCGGTAGGGTTGTTGCGACGGACCGGGCCCCTCAGCTCCGCTCACTGGCGGGTTCATCGGCCCGGGGGGTACATTGCCAGCCGCGAGTTGATGAGGAGGCTGAAATAATTATAGAAATCAAGATATAATACAGGAAAAATATTCCATCTTTATTTAAACGTATGCAAACTCGCAGTTACCGGTAAAATCACTTGAATGTTTTGGTTGGCGTCGGCCACTGACGCTAGATAAACCAAATTCCTGTGGAGCACTTGCTGATACTGGTGGCATTCCATGAGTTGTCCTTTTGCTTGATATTCTTGTATTGTTTGTATCAAATGAGCGTTCTCATCCAACATTTTTTGGATTTGAGCCGGACTGAGTGGAGGTCTATTTCCTCTCGGGGCAAAAGCGACCGACATTTTATACGATTTTGAGTTCCAGATAAAAACAGCCACAGCCAACAGTCACACTTTAATTCACTCCAAATATCGTTTCTTTTAGTGGGTTTATCGAGCAGCCAAGCAGGAAATTAGATCAAAATCAAACGCAATCTGAACCGAGTCCGTCCGGTCCGGTTACGTACGGCAACGGCAACGGATTGTACAGCCAGATATTACGAAGCTATTGTTATGTATGTACATGAAATGAAATACCGGGCTGTGCAAGCTTGCTTTACAGGGTGCGAGCTAGCGTGCGAGTCAGCCTGCCGAGTAGCTGCACTGCAGTAGCTCGCATTGTTTGGACGTCACTTACAAGTAACTCGCATCCAAATTACTTCAACATTTTTTGTTTTCTCTCGTCTGCTCGCCTGCCAGCAACGGCAGCAACGTGTATTTTATTCGACATCGTGGCAAATCGCAAGGCTGGACGGCAGCTACTGCGCGTCGTGTAGACAGCAACGAGCCGAGCTACTATCATGCGAGTCAACAAGCCGCAGCTCGCACTGGGTAAACCAGGCTTTATTGGCTGCCCAATATCGGCAATTATCACTCCGTCCGTACCAATATTGTACAGCCTGAGCACGGCCAATATTTCAGGTACATGTACATGAAATATCAGCCCGTGCTTTCCTTGGGGTGATAATTGCCGACCAGATATTTCGTGTACAGTCGTACAAGGATCTTTTGGCGCTTGGGTGTCATTGACAGCACAGATTACCTAGTATACATGACCTAACGGATATATATACAGTCGTACAAGTATCTTTTGGCGCGTGGGTGACATTGACAGCACAGATTACCTAGTATACATGTCCGTTAGGTTATGTATACTAGGTAATCTGTGCTGTCAATGTCACCCACGCGCCAAAAGATCCTTGTACGACTGTACGTCAGATAAAACTTTACTCCTATTGGTCGAGACGCTTTTCTTTTGTTTATGGTTGGAGCCTCGTTTAGACACTAAGCATGGATTCTGCTACTGCTCCGGCAATGTGGGAAGTGCAGCCCCTCCGCCCCAGCGTAACTAAGTTCTGGCACCTAGCTCACCTGCGGCGCAGCTTCCGCTTTTTGGTTGCCTTCAGCGACTAACCTCAGCCGCTACGGCTTGTACGGTGCCCGCTCTTAGTTACAGTAGGCGGGGGCTGCTTTCCCTCTGCGCCTCTGGATTTTATACAGGGTGTTAATTTAATTGCGTGTCATAGCTTAAGGGGTGTTTCAGTAACGTATTTTGACATGTGATGCCGCTTCTACACATGGCTATTTGTGTTTGCGTATTCGCCGTATTTGACAAATAACTTCCATGTGTGGAGAGCATATTTGCCAAATCAGCCATACGAATCCTTGTCATAAAGTATAAAGTATTATTGGCAGTGAAATATCAATCCGAGCAAATATTGTACGGTCAAAAATTCGAACCCACGGAATGCACAGCCAATAATTCAGGTACATGCCCGCACCTTATCGGGTCGTCAATTATCAGGGCTGTACATTATTGGCTCCCAGAACCGCATTCGTAGAAAGAATGGGCTCTATTCGTTCCATAATTTCCTGAGGTAAACGTTACAAGAAAATTTGTTTTGTTTTTATGCCTATAGCTCAAGAAAAAATCTGTTGATTCATTTAATTTCAGAATTAATTTATACCATACATTTAATATGTAACATTATATTTATTTCTTTGTTGTAGGTAGAAAATAAAAGAGATCCTCAATGTAACGAATGGCCCTTTTTTTTTTTTTGTAGGTCAATAGGGATGTAATGCAGTTATCGATAAAATAAACACAATCTGAGTTGTGTGTATAATAATTTTATTTTATTACATTGAGTATTAAACAAATTATTAAATAAAATAATTATTTATTACAAAATATTATATTTCAATATCATTCTTAGCATTACTTTGAGTTTCTTAGGAGCCTTTCACTCAAAGAGAGGGCAATATTAAAGTTTAATGTTGTAAAAAAAATACACGGCTGCGGTGAAAGTTCATTCTTCCTTCAACTACAACTACACTTGCAAAGTATATTTTCAAAACATTATTTATAAAATATAATGAGCGAATCTGCATTTTAACTTACCTAAAAGCAGAACTTAATACTTTACCAGCATAAGTTGTCTAGTTCCAAATTCCAATTTTATGTTGATATCTCTTGGCTGCTATGGGGTGAGTTATTTTCCAAGTATTCTGATTGTTGATAAAGATAATTTTAATATATTAAGATTACGAGCAATCTTTTAAGAAAACATTTAGTTTATTAGGTACAGTGCAAAGCAAAAGGTGTTATTAATTTTAATATATTTGGTATTTTTAAATTATTTACTATACACTATATATTTTTTGGCTGTAAAATTTGGATATTTTAATATATGAGTATATCCCTAATTTATCATCAACAGTAGTGATAATGTCATCTGAAAATAATTTGAATACCTACAAAGTCACCAGTGTTACAAAACAGTGCCTTGTGTATGATTTAATTTTGCATGCCAAAATTGGTTAAATGTGTGCTCTGAAATTCTTGTATTTAACATCTTGCCTGCGTGCACCACCACATTTATTGCAAATAAATAAATAAATTGATTGATTGATTGATTGATTGATTGATTGACTTGGTATTGGTTCGCATGTTTTACTTTGTGTGCATCATCTTCATCTAATCTTAACAACTTATGTACCTACATAAATCACCGTAGTCTGGTTTTGGGTAACATCAATGTTTCTTAAACCTAATTTTAAAATGTATCTCAGTTTCATAAGTTTTGCTGTAGGTAGATAGGTACCTAGGTAACTCCTTGAATTGTTACGCATTAAAACATTGTTTATTTATACTTTGAATTGTTATGCATTAAAACATTGTTTATTTATACTTACAGTACAAGTAAAATCATGGTACTAAAAGGAATCAAAGTTGTAGAAATGATGGGGCTAGCTCCTGGACCATTTTGTGGCTCTATTTTAGCAGATTTCGGGGCTAGTGTTACTGTTGTTCAAAAGGTAAGTAAGTGCCAGGAAGGAATCTTCGTTGTGTATTTTACTATATGAAGTACTTGATTATTTATTCTGTTTTTCTTTTACAGTTGGACGCCTCTGCTTTTGATGTAATGTCGCATGGAAAAAAGATGATTTCTGTCAATTTGAAAAGTGAACAAGGTATTAATATTGTTCGTAAATTATGTGCCAAATCGGATATTTTATTGGATACATTTCGGCCCGGTGTATTGGAAAAGCTGGGGCTTGGTCCAGATATTCTTCTAAAAGATAACTCGCGTCTAATTTATGCAAGATTAACAGGATACGGACAAGATGGTAGCTTTAAACACAAAGCTGGGCACGACATAAATTATGTTTCTATGTCGGGAGTACTTTCTGCTTTAGGTAGTAAAAGTGAACCACCAAAACCACCAATTAATCTTTTAGCTGATTTTGGTGGTGGCAGTGTAATGTGCGCTTTAGGGATTGTGTTGGCACTTTTTGAAAGAGTTCATTCAGGGAAAGGTCAAGTTATAGACGCCAGTATGACTGAAGGAGCAGCATACTTGGCCACCTGGCTTTTTAAATCAAAGGAATTGCCAATATGGTCTGGGGAACCAGGAAAAAATGCCTTAGATGGTGGTTTCGCGTGTTATAGAACATATAAAACAAAAGACAATAAATTCATGGCTGTTGGAGCTTTGGAGCCACAATTTTATTCAAAGTTTTTGATTGGACTCGGGTTATCTGAAGATGAGTATCCACAGTTTGGCGACACTGAGACTTGTATGAAGAAGTTTGAAGAAGTATTCTCATCAAAAACACAACAAGATTGGTGCAATACATTTGAAAACTTAGATGCCTGTGTTACTCCTGTGCTAGATATGGTATCAGTTGATGAACATGATTGTAACAAATCGAGGAAATCATTCTTTCGAAATGAAGATCACCTATTGGTCCCAGAACCAGCTCCTAAATTATTACGCACGCCAGGAAAGTCTTCTAGTCATCAACCATTGCCAAAACCAGGACAACATACAATTGAAATTTTAAAAGAATTAGGGTTTACAGCTACAGACATTAAAAAGTTTGTAAATGAAAGACATGTTTATGCGAACATAAAATCTAATTTGTAATATTCTGAATTAATTCTGATATATCGTTTTTTGTATTTGTAAAATCTAGTTTATGATATTCGGATGAAGCATTTTTTGAATATAGGGCATGGTTTTGAATTAAATTCATAATTTTATATACTGCTTTTAAATCGAATAAGATGTGATTTGGACCTAATTCGAAATCATAAAATCTTCTCCTGGTCTCTCCTCGTAATTGACCTAACCTTTTCTTTCCTATATAAGAAACGAAATTAACGAAACCAGCATAATCCATACCAAACAGAGATTTGAGCATTATTTGACAGTGGTCTTCAAATTCTGGTGTATCTTTAAGATCGATGATTTCTTTTTCTATAGACAGTAAACATTGCTGCAACGATGACCATACCGTTTCTATATTACAACCGTTAACCCAGTTGTGATTTATAGAAATAGTGTCTAATATATTTACTACTTCATGATGCCAACCAGATGGTACAAATAAGGCATCACCTTTTTCTTGTACAATTTCTAAATATTTGACACTAGGAAATTTTTCAGTGTAAAATGGTACAGGTAAATTGCCTAATGAGTCTTTAAGTTTATCTTCTTCACCAGGAGGGAAAAAAATCCACTTCTTTCTTCCAACAACATTCACAGACCAACTGTAGGAGCTGTAGACATCGACATGTAATGGAGTCCTAAAATAAGATGAATAGAATATCAGCTACATTACATACTTCACTATTTTAAATATTCAACATTTTACTTTTTTGTAGTGTACTCACCAAGATTGTTGTGGCCCAATATAAACAAACATAAAATCATCTTCTTTATTATCTATAGCAAATTCATTGAGCCAATCCGACGCAAAAATATCAGGTACCTTGTAAAATTTATCATTAGGTCTAATCTTTTTTAAGTGCCAGTCTTTTAGATAAAGCAATTTCTCTCTATTAGAATTTTGTAGATATAGCATGTAATCTTTTACTTTCATGTTACTTTTACAGTGTTCATTAAAGTTAATACTATTACAGTCTGCTACTGGTGCTTCTAAATCACCATAATTATTAATAAATAATTCAAAATTAATAGAATCGTTTCTAATCCATTTTTCTGTACAGTCCCATGTATTAGTAACATTTTTTATAATACAAGGTATATTTTTTATCATATAGTTTTCGAAGAAATCACTGTATTTTAAATCGAGATAATCAAGCACTGGAAACTTCAGATCACTGCAATAATTATAGGTGGATAAATTAGTCACAGTTTCCTTAATTTCAATTGTAGTCATGTTTAACAATAACTAATCAATTCATATAATTATTTTTTGTCCGTTCTGTTAATGTTATGCACTTCCATATTTTTTAAGTAAATGAAAGGTATCTAGCTATACTGACACATCTCTAATCTGACATTTCACTCAAAGCCAGGGGTACGTTCAGGGGTACGTTCAGAGCCGCTCGATCGATCGAAATTTAACCTGGTTAAAAATTATACTGCCCGTTCAGAGACACCTGTCAGACGAAATTTCGACTAGGTTAATTTTTATCCGGCCCGTTCAGAGGCGCACCGGAAGTGAAGTTTTATCTGACAGCGGCTAAAGTGCACGTTCAGTGCGTCCCACTAGTATAAGATTTGATCGGTATAAATATCGAACTGGGTCGTCTGAACGTACTCCAGTCGACCCAGTTCGATATTTATACCGATCAAATCTTATACTAGTGGGACGCACTGAACGTGCACCTTAGCCGCTGTCAGATAAAACTTGACTTCCGGTGCGCCTCTGAACGGACCGGATAAAAATTAACCTAGTCGAAATTTCGTCTGACAGGTGTCTCTGAACGGGCAGTATAATTTTTAACCAGGTTAAATTTCGATCGATCGAACGGCTCTGAACGTACCCCAGAGAAATAGAGCACGTACGTTAACACAGATTACCTAGTATATATGTCCTACGTTAACACTTTAAATGAACGTGGCGAAAAAAAGGAACTAAGGCTGCCAACGTAATTTTTGCCAATTTTCCTTTTGATTTTCCTCTCATGCAATTGCAATGCATGCATCACTCCCGCCCACGTTCATTTAAAGCAGCGATTACATTACCCGGCCGATCGGGCCCGATTTAATATACATTGCTGCGTATCTTCAGTAGTTTTTCAAGTGACTCGTGCACAAGCAATGTAATGTCAAAATAGGCCCGATCAGCAGGGAAGTGTAATCAAACCCTTGTCGTACTGTAGCACTACTGTAGCTACCATCGATACATCACACTTGTTCTTTTATTTTTTAAATGTACGAGTGCCCGAGGCATTAATATTTATAAAGTATGTCTGGAAATGGTATTTTTATCAATACAAGCTTATTTTTTTATTGAATAATAAAATGTTTTTTTTTTCCCTAACATAAGATACACTTATTTTATTTATTTTTATGTTTTTTTTACCGTCCTTAATTTTATCGATATCTGACACACTTACGTTACGTACATGTGTCTCATCCCTAATCTATTGTCATTCCGTGATGGCGGTGCTTGGGGAGCTATGCCAAGTTTATTCGTAAAACATTGAATACAGTGTTTACCTGTTGTTTTTAGAGTGTTTTTGTTAATTATTTTGTAAAAGTTTATGTGAAAATATCATTTAATATGAATTATCATGTGTTTCTTTGAAATCAAGTCTTGTACTGTGAAGAAATCTCTTGGCGCTAAGATTTTTGTATTTCCGAATAAAAACGATTGTGATGCTTATAGGAAGCTTATAAGTGAATAAGAAACTATTATTTACCGATATAAAGACGTTGCTAACGTTTTCGCAGTATTTTTTTTCTATCATCATATCACCAAATATACCGCCAACATGAATGACGTCCGCGACAAAGTTGTCGCCGGGTCCTCCAGTTGGGAGGGTGGCGTGGCTCACAGCGACTCCTCGCCGGAGCTGCAGTCGTCGCCGGGTGGCAGCAGCGCGGGCGGCGAGACCCCGCAGACGCCGGGAGCGCCCGCACCACTTGCGCCACATCTCGCTGCTGACCTGCACCCTGACCTCATACAGCAAGGCTGGCGCAAATACTGGTCAAAGCGAGAGAACAGACCCTACTTCTGGAACAAATTGTCAGGAGAATCTATGTGGGAATTGCCAGCAGTAAAGAGAGACTTTGATCCCATTACGGACCCGCTTGGAATATGCCATACTGGCCCACCTAATGCGGGAAACATGACCCCAGGGGCGACTAAAAGACGACCCTCTGAAGACAATGGCCCTCCACCTAAAAAGTTTGTTCTTGCTGGTCCTTGGGACATTGAAGTTCCAACTAATGTTGTTATTTATGAACGACCTCCAACTATTTGCCCTCACCCGCACCCTGAAATTGAAGGATTCAGATTTACTCTGGCCAACAAATTGCGACAATGTTACCAAGAGCTTTGTCACACCAGGGAGAGTATAGATGCTCCTAAAGATTCATTCAACCGGTGGCTAATGGAGAGAAAAGTGAATGATCAGGGTGGGTCAGATCCATTGCTTCCGAGCCATTGCTTCCCAGAGATATCTCGATCAATGTATGAAGAGATAATGAATGATATTCCAATTAAACTGACTCATCCAAAATTCACTGGTGATGCTAGAAAACAACTTTCTCGTTATGCTGAAGCTGCAAAGAAGATGATTGAGTCAAGAAATGCTTCTCCTGAAAGCCGGAAGGTGGTGAAATGGAATGCTGAGGATACATTCCAGTGGCTACGGCGCACTGTTGGAGCCACATATGATGATTTTCAGGATAGATTAGCACATCTGAGAGTAAATTACTTTTTAATTTTTTATTTTATGCAAAATTATGGATTTATTTTGCATTTTTTGTAAATCAAATTGTTATTTTTTCAGAGACAATGCCAACCTCATCTGGCAGAAACAGTGAAGGCATCAGTTGAGGGAATATGTCTTAAGATCTACCACTTGTCTGCAGAGTATGCCAGAAAAATAAGAGAGAAGCACAGTGCACTCCTGAAGGAAAATGGCATACAGGTGAATTATAACATGATATTTTTTTCTAGAACATTGGACATTAAAGGCTAGAATCTAGAACATGTCTAATGAAAAGTGAGTATTGTACAATATGACTCTATTATACATTTGTTTAATTATTGATTCATAATAAATATGATTTTTGAAAACAAACTAAAATCCTAAATGAAAATTAAAACAGCTTATGTGTCAAATCTGAATGAAAGTTATAAGTAGAACTTCCATGAAATAAAAAAGATGGAGTCTGTATCTTTCTCTCGTAGGAGAAAGATATCTAGACTCACGTTTTTTCATTATAGATTCCCATCGTTATATTTGTGCAGCGTAATAAAATAACTCATGTTCTTGTTGCACTTAAAGAATTATTAGATTTACTTTTAGTTAACAGATGTAAAACAGTTTAGCTTTGAAGATCAATTAGTAGTGTTTATTTGATGAGCAAATTTAGTGTGTAATTCAGTATTTTCGGTGGCTTGATATAAAAAAGGGGATTTACAGTTGAAGGGTTAAATACTACCCTTTTTTTAACAGGAAATTTTCTGACTTGCTCTGCTCACATTCTGCTGTAGACTTTGAAAACTTTTGACAAAATTGTATTTTAGGAGCTGCCGGCCCCGCTACAGCAAGCAGCGCTGCGCAAGGTGTGGTGTTACCCGGTGCAGTTCGCGCTGCCGGCGCCGCGGCCGCCGCTCGTCGAGCACTTCCTGGACCGTGACCAGGCGCTGCTGCGCTACCTCGCCGACACGCAGATCATTAACGCTACTTACCTGCAGAAACTGGTAACTACACACGCAAATACATATGTTACATGGGCAAGGGGTGGCGCTACCCGGTGCAGTTCGCGCTGCCGGCAAAGCACTTCCTGGACAGCAAATCATATCGCCACTTACCTGCAGAATTTGGGATTTACTTACCTATCGGTGTAAACAAGCTAGAACTTACTAAGGCTTATATTTTCCTATAGAAGTGAACAAAAGAAAAATAAGTTAAGGTTACGCGTTCTTGTTACGTAATTCATTAACAACCATCACTCATGGTTTTGATACTAATCACTGAATACGGTGTCACGTTCGCGGCGCGTACTTATCTACGAAGTTTTTTAGGAATGTAATTAGTAAATGCACATTATGTACTAACTTGTTGTTCCGTTACCGACACATTATAGAACGCTTTTTATTCCACTTTAAAGCATAAATATTAAAAAAAAACAATTATATCTCGAAATGCCCCTCTTATGTATCGACGACATTGTTACAGGAATGTCTGTACCGATACAGCTGTTTCGACGACAAGAAGTTCGAGCAGTTCCTGGCTCGCGTGTGGTGCCTGCTGCGGCGCTACGCGGCCTGGGTCGGCGGCGGCTCCGGCGCCAGTGGGGACGCACATTTGACGCAGATGGCGCTACCGGTGCCAGTGCTAGAGTGTCTACATCGCTGCTTCGGGGTTACATTTGAGTGTTTCGCCTCGCCACTTGACTGCTATTTCCGGCAGTACTGTTCGGCTTTTGCTGATACTGATTCCTACTTTGGATCGCGAGGGTAAGTTACTAAACAAAACACTAGCTTAGTCGCCAAATATTATGGACACGCATCTGACTCAGATGGCGCTCCGGGTGCCAGTGCTAGAGTATCTTGTCTACATCGCTGCTTCGGGGTTACATTTGAGTGTTTCGCCTCGCCGCTTGACTGCTATTTCCGGCAGTACTGTTCGGCTTTTGTAGATGATACTGATTCTTACATTGGTTCGCGAGGGTATGCTTCTAATTTATTGTCACTATTTAATTTAATGTTGAGGGCCAGTAGAGATGGCATTTAAATGTGTACTTCACTGTCTCGGCAACCCTTTTTTTTCACTTACCGAATTCATACATCTTCTCCTTCATGAGGGTTATTACAACATGGATTGAGGCTTTTAAAAAAAGACTGCAGTTTGACACTTTTTTTTTTCCAGAAAAATTCCTGATATGTGCCAGATACGCCACGCCTCCCAGTCGGCTGCTTAACGAAATATGCAAATAACAGTTCTCCTATTGCAGGCCATTCCTCGAGCTACGACCGGTCGCCGGTTCCCTAGTAGCGCACCCGCCCGCGTGCGAGGAACTGGTCGAAGCCGCTCTGAGACACATGGAGCGCCTCCTTCAGGACTCCGCCGAGCCGCTCAGCTTCGTGGTGATCCTGCCCGAGCACCCCGACCGCCCCACGCATGCGCTCATCAAGCTGCAGGCCAGCCACTTCAAGCGGAAACAGGTCAGTAGATAGCCGCTTTAAACTGAAACAGGTCAGTAGATAGCCACTTCAAGCGGAAACAGGTCAGTAGATAGCCGCTTTAAACGGAAACAGGTCAGTAGATAGCCACTTCAAGCGGAAACAAGTCAGTAGATAGCCGCTTTAAACGGAAACAGGTCAGTAGATAGCCACTTCTAGCGGAAACAGGTCAGTAGATAGCCGCTTTAAACGGAAACAGGTCAGTAGATAGCCACTTCAACCGAAAATAGGTCAGTAGATAGCCACTTCAAGCGGAAACAGGTCAGTAGATAGTCGCTTCAAGCGGAAACAGGTCAGTAGAAAGCCACTTAAAGTTCAAGTTCAAGTTCTTTATTGCATATATCAATGTAGAATACAAAGTTTTGTATGTAATACAAAGACACCCTGCTAGGGTACAGCAAACATAGTTGAGAGGGAGCTTAAATAACATTATAATGTGTGTACTAATCTTACTTATCTTAAATCGTAGATAGATAGCCGCTTCAAGCGGAAACTTGTCAGTAGATAGCCACTTCAAGCGGAAACAGGTTAGTAGATAGCCGCTTCAAGCGGAAACAGGTTAGTAGATAGCCGCTTCAAGCGGAAACAGAGAAACAGGTCAGTAGATAGCCACTTCAAGCTGAAATAGTTCAGAGCCGGAAATAGAACAGATGCCGTGTCTGTTACTTCAAGCAGATTCATTACAGCTAAGTCAAACATTAAAGAATACTTTCGTATTTATCTAAGTTTCAGGATTTTATTTATAGTACATTCTTTTATTTTTAGGTGGTGATTCCCGCATTCGAGCACGAGTACAGACATGGTTTTCAACACGTCCTGCCAAAGTAAGAATACTTTTCTAGTTTTTTTTCATAGGGTTTGCTTTTGAGTCAAATCTGCATCAAGGTTGCATACATACATTTTGGGTTACATAATGGGGTAGGCAGAGCGTAAACGACCTAAACGAAAGGTCGTTCCGCCACGTCTGACAAGTTTTGAAGGTTACTCCAGAAAGAACTGTATATTGCTATAGTGATAGGTTGTCAGCCCATCGCCTAAATTACAATACTGAAACTCTCGAATCCCTTATCTGATTTTTACAGCATGCCCGGAAGGAGATGCAGCTGGCACATTCTATGTTTTTCTATCACTCCCAGTCCAGCATGGAAGCAAGGTGCATCAAGGTTGACCTAAGATAAATTCTATGTTGGAGCAAGTGAGCGTAGTTTTCTCAGAACATTACTTTTCACTCTCGCTTTGAAGAGATAAGTGTTGTGCACCATGCGTCCAGAAAGTGCTACAATGCACTGACGACAGCTTTTGTGAAAATACAACAATTTTTTAGCGTGTGAGACTTGACATCCAGAACTATTGCAGTCCAGAACTTAGCCATTTTAACATGTGTGGTGTGGTGTTATAGGAACGAGGTGTACTTCCGTTGGGGCGGCGGCACGGTGGTGGTGTGGCTGCAGAACGCGGCGGGGTTCGCGCGCTGGGGACCCACCGAGGAGCGCGTGGAGGCGCTGCTGGACGCCTGGCGCCCCCGGGCCAAGGTAATTATCTCATTAGGCATAAGCAGCGCCTAAATAAAAAGTTTTCAGCGCTTCTGACTTCGGGATTTTTTAGAGATACGACAGACACTGTGAATAGGTTAGACCGCACTACGACGACACGACGCGCCGCGTATTGATTCAGGCTATTTATTTAGTACATTTTTGAAAAGTTTGCGCGGTATTGCATTTTCGTACAAAGAATATTTCGCGTCGCGTCGCTCCCATTCTCACCTGAATTTCATTACATTGAAATTCACTGTTTCTTTGACTATTACAAAAGATTATCTGTTTTTTATAACTCCTTTATATTGATAAAAATAAATGTGCTATTTTCAGCTGCGGTCGCCGCCCCCTCCCGCCGCCGCCGGCACGGAGCAGCCGCCCCCCGAGGGCGGGGCGACGCCGGGCCCCGCGCCCCCAGCGCCCGCAGCGCCGCCCCCCGGCCCGCAAGCCACGCCCGAGAAGCGCTAGCAGGCCGCCCTCAGCCCCGACAGGTGGATGTACTAGTACTAGTATCGCCCCACTACCGATACCGTACTGAGAGGATTTGCCGACTACGCCTGGTAAAATGTAAGGTGAACTCTGTGACCTCATGTCATTCATACTGTACTCCAAAATAAATACAGTGTAAAAAAAAGTACTGCATTCCTTTAAAATCACATGTTCTACTAATGATAAGAAACAAGTTTCACAAAACAAAAGTTTTCGCTCGAAATAAATTTTGCCTTGTTCATACAAAATTGCAAGGGAAAGTTGTTTACTATTATTAGTAAGGTAGAATATTTGGTTCAAACGAACGCAGCATTTTTTTTACACCCTATTTCTAGACGCTCTAAAGAGCTCAGCTGTCATCAAGCTCATCTTGCGGTTTACAAGGTATAGTCATTCTATCTATCCCTGTTGGAGACGGCTGAAATGTTAGTGAATAAGATCAGGAACGGTACATCCCGCCTGGCGCCTGGCGCCTGGGCCGAATCGGATCCCGTTAGTACGGGATGAGATCGATATTTATTACAGAAAAGAAAAAGTTATCAATATCAAGCATTTTTCAGATTGAATTGACTCTAGAAGTAGCATTCGGTTGTTTGCGCCCCAGCTACTGGTCAACAGATTTTGTGAGACATACTGCGCGCGGGGTTTAATTCTGCCAGTGTGCTTTATATAATTCATACAAAGATTCATATTTCCGTTCGCGGTCGCTAACAACCGAATGCTTAATCTGTTAACACACGATACAACTCGGTTGGGATAGAATAAATATAGAAGTATTTCACTGCAAAGGCGCGAAGGTAAAATTATGAAAATGAATTTAGAGGAATATACACATGAGGCGTGAAGAAGTAGTGTATGATTTTTTGTTCTG
This sequence comes from Scrobipalpa atriplicella, assembly GCA_029255725.1. Lineage (NCBI taxonomy): Eukaryota > Metazoa > Arthropoda > Insecta > Lepidoptera > Gelechiidae > Scrobipalpa > Scrobipalpa atriplicella. Next base: position 94,407 of record JARACY010000415.1, read on the forward strand.
CTTATATTTGATAGGTAACTGAGTTGTATCGTGTGTTAACAGATTAAGCATTCGGTTGTTAGCGACCGCGAACGGAAATATGAATCTTTGTATGAATTATATAAAGCACACTGGCAGAATTAAACCCCGCGCGCAGTATGTCTCACAAAATCTGTTGACCAGTAGCTGGGGCGCAAACAACCGAATGCTACTTCTAGAGTCAATTCAATCTGAAAAATGCTTGATATTGATAACTTTTTCTTTTCTGTAATAAATATCGATCTCATCCCGTACTAACGGGATCCGATTCGGCCCAGGCGCCAGGCGCCAGGCGGGATGTACCGTTCCTGATCTTATTCACTAACATTTCAGCCGTCTCCAACAGGGATAGATAGAATGACTATACCTTGTAAACCGCAAGATGAGCTTGATGACAGCTGAGCTCTTTAGAGCGTCTAGAAATAGGGTGTAAAAAAAATGCTGCGTTCGTTTGAACCAAATATTCTACCTTACTAATAATAGTAAACAACTTTCCCTTGCAATTTTGTATGAACAAGGCAAAATTTATTTCGAGCGAAAACTTTTGTTTTGTGAAACTTGTTTCTTATCATTAGTAGAACATGTGATTTTAAAGGAATGCAGTACTTTTTTTTACACTGTATTTATTTTGGAGTACAGTATGAATGACATGAGGTCACAGAGTTCACCTTACATTTTACCAGGCGTAGTCGGCAAATCCTCTCAGTACGGTATCGGTAGTGGGGCGATACTAGTACTAGTACATCCACCTGTCGGGGCTGAGGGCGGCCTGCTAGCGCTTCTCGGGCGTGGCTTGCGGGCCGGGGGGCGGCGCTGCGGGCGCTGGGGGCGCGGGGCCCGGCGTCGCCCCGCCCTCGGGGGGCGGCTGCTCCGTGCCGGCGGCGGCGGGAGGGGGCGGCGACCGCAGCTGAAAATAGCACATTTATTTTTATCAATATAAAGGAGTTATAAAAAACAGATAATCTTTTGTAATAGTCAAAGAAACAGTGAATTTCAATGTAATGAAATTCAGGTGAGAATGGGAGCGACGCGACGCGAAATATTCTTTGTACGAAAATGCAATACCGCGCAAACTTTTCAAAAATGTACTAAATAAATAGCCTGAATCAATACGCGGCGCGTCGTGTCGTCGTAGTGCGGTCTAACCTATTCACAGTGTCTGTCGTATCTCTAAAAAATCCCGAAGTCAGAAGCGCTGAAAACTTTTTATTTAGGCGCTGCTTATGCCTAATGAGATAATTACCTTGGCCCGGGGGCGCCAGGCGTCCAGCAGCGCCTCCACGCGCTCCTCGGTGGGTCCCCAGCGCGCGAACCCCGCCGCGTTCTGCAGCCACACCACCACCGTGCCGCCGCCCCAACGGAAGTACACCTCGTTCCTATAACACCACACCACACATGTTAAAATGGCTAAGTTCTGGACTGCAATAGTTCTGGATGTCAAGTCTCACACGCTAAAAAATTGTTGTATTTTCACAAAAGCTGTCGTCAGTGCATTGTAGCACTTTCTGGACGCATGGTGCACAACACTTATCTCTTCAAAGCGAGAGTGAAAAGTAATGTTCTGAGAAAACTACGCTCACTTGCTCCAACATAGAATTTATCTTAGGTCAACCTTGATGCACCTTGCTTCCATGCTGGACTGGGAGTGATAGAAAAACATAGAATGTGCCAGCTGCATCTCCTTCCGGGCATGCTGTAAAAATCAGATAAGGGATTCGAGAGTTTCAGTATTGTAATTTAGGCGATGGGCTGACAACCTATCACTATAGCAATATACAGTTCTTTCTGGAGTAACCTTCAAAACTTGTCAGACGTGGCGGAACGACCTTTCGTTTAGGTCGTTTACGCTCTGCCTACCCCATTATGTAACCCAAAATGTATGTATGCAACCTTGATGCAGATTTGACTCAAAAGCAAACCCTATGAAAAAAAACTAGAAAAGTATTCTTACTTTGGCAGGACGTGTTGAAAACCATGTCTGTACTCGTGCTCGAATGCGGGAATCACCACCTAAAAATAAAAGAATGTACTATAAATAAAATCCTGAAACTTAGATAAATACGAAAGTATTCTTTAATGTTTGACTTAGCTGTAATGAATCTGCTTGAAGTAACAGACACGGCATCTGTTCTATTTCCGGCTCTGAACTATTTCAGCTTGAAGTGGCTATCTACTGACCTGTTTCTCTGTTTCCGCTTGAAGCGGCTATCTACTAACCTGTTTCCGCTTGAAGCGGCTATCTACTAACCTGTTTCCGCTTGAAGTGGCTATCTACTGACAAGTTTCCGCTTGAAGCGGCTATCTATCTACGATTTAAGATAAGTAAGATTAGTACACACATTATAATGTTATTTAAGCTCCCTCTCAACTATGTTTGCTGTACCCTAGCAGGGTGTCTTTGTATTACATACAAAACTTTGTATTCTACATTGATATATGCAATAAAGAACTTGAACTTGAACTTTAAGTGGCTTTCTACTGACCTGTTTCCGCTTGAAGCGACTATCT